>CAKAKR010034212.1:0-28429 GCA_916700685.1 Adelosebastes latens
TAGTGGGAAATGTTGATTTTCCAGAAGTTAAACGAAGAATTAAATCACATGTTTTCAGTTTGACTCAAGTTCGGTCGATTTACACTGTAGCATAGTCAAGGGGTCATTTGATGTGACTGCTCTGCTGTCTCATATGAACCTCTGTGGGATGAACGCGCATCGGTAGATTCTTGCTCGTCTCCTGTATGAAATAGATGTATCCTCACAGTCCTGCTGAATATGTGTTTGTTTTGAGAATGTAGTTCAAGACTATTTAGAAAATATAAATAAAAAATACCATTGAGTCTGATTTTATTTTTGTGTGCAGTTATTTAAGGAGCAGCTGCTGATCAAGGATCAAATCCCAGGATGTACGTAAAAGATTTGTATTAACAAATTGCCCCTTGACCCCCTACAGCTTCTTTTAGAGATGATCTTCACCATCTGGGCTAGACAGCTGAGGAGGTGAGACGGCAGAAGAGAGACATGAAGATGTCTACTGTCATGTCCTACTGACATCAAGGCCTCTGCTCCACTTCAAATAGACCAGTACAGTCTTTGCACTGAGGAGAAGAAGTCATGTAACCAGTCACAGCCACTAGAGGTGGACACTTCAAATACACATCTCACACCTCCAATCCAATTTCCATTTTCACTGTTATCATTTACAGGTATTTATGGGTTAAGACAAGCCAGCAACAGCAATATTTGATCATGAGGCTACTAATCAAAGTGAGCATGATCAGATTATTTGATTACTCCATTTGATCTGACTGTAATTTAGTGCTGACTATCTGTCATTGTGACGTCACAATTCTTGTGGGGATTCTTGTCTTCCGTGATGTCATGTATGACGTCACAGAGAAGATTAGCAGAATTCCAAGTTATTGGGCGGGGCTTATGTTCCGCAGTGGTGGAATGTAACTAAGTACATTTAATCAAGTACTAATCAATTGTGAGGGATCAGCAGGATTATTACTTTATGCATCATGTAAGCAGCCAGATCACACATAGTATTTAGGCTACAATAGAGGCAGTAGTGAGGACAGCATGGAAATGTAACCTGATGCAACAACTTTATCAATTCATAAAAAAAGACATGTTTGTACTTCAACTTGTAATGAAAATGCGCACACTGCATGCACTGCAATGAACTGCCTGCTAATTACGTAGTAATGTGAAGAAATTGCCAGGAAATAACAGTAAAGTAAAATCAGTCAAATCAAAGCAAAGACTGTGACTTTATGACAGCTGCTAAATCAGGCCATGTAGCAGACGGATGCTTTGGATACAAATATGTTATTTTGTTACAGCAATCATTGTTCAGAGAAAAGTCAATTAAAAAACGGGTGTAAGGTGATCCACATGTATGCAGAAAATGTTCAAGTATTGACACAGTTCTGCATGAGTCAAGGTTTACCTGTATATCAAACTTTTTGTAATAACGTTGCAGAGATATCATACATGCTGATATTACTAATATGTTGGGTGAGGGGGTTTTCTGTGCTTCTCTGTGCTGCCTGTGATATTCTGGGACAAACAGGCCATTTCTTTCACCACCTGCAGGAAATCATCTTGTGTAGGTAGCCTACTCTATCTTACTGCTGCAGGTTAACTGTCACTGCTTCTAGCTGCCATGTTCAAAAGGCCAGCACCACTACAGCATTACTTCTTATTTCCCTTAATTCCTCCGATGAACTGTGCAACCATTTACCTGCTGATAAAGAGTTACAGAGCATCCAGACCAACATCTATTTGTAACATACAGCAGCAGACTTGATTACCACGAGCCATCAGGTCTGCAGATAAAGGCGCTCCTCCCCCGAGAAAATAGGATCGTTTTGGACTTCAAACTAGAATCTTACACCATATTGGACCATTATTATTAATATAGATAACGACATGTAGGTATTAAATCAGGTCAGTAACAAACTATATTTTCTTCTCATACCAATTTTGATTGAATAAGGTTTACCTATTGATTGCAATTGTTCTGTTGATCCACAAGGTGGAGCCATGTGGAGTAAAATTATGGGTAAATATCATCTTCCAATAATACAATATTTGTCTATGAAATTCTGACAACTTCAAAGGCAATATTGTAATTTCAAAATCACATTTTAGCAAAAACCCAAGCCCTCCATTTAAATAAAATGTTTCTAGGGATGAGGAAGCATATTGACTCAGTTTGTGCTATAAAGGTTTTTATCCAATTTCATTTGAACACTCCTACTATTGATTCAAAGTCAAGCATTTTTAATCCTCCCTTATTACATTCTTTGATCAGTTGTGATTTTCTAAGATAATGTGTTTTATTTCTCCATATAAAATTGTATATTACAGAGTTAACCTTTTTGATATTTTTAGGAGCAATATACAAAAAGTGGCACGGATAGACCAATTTTGATATACTCTCAGCTTATACAATAAGTTTAATGGAAAGGATACTCATAAACCAATGATTTAGGGATTATTTCAGAATCTCTGAATCTGAATATTGTATTTTTTTTCCTTTTAAGTACATCTTTTATTAAGTATATGCCTGAATATTTCACTTTGAGGTTTACGGGAATGGACTTTATCTGTACAAGGATACAGTGGTGGTAGTAGTTTACATTTGTTCAAATTCATATTTAAACCAGATGCCCTGGAGAAAATAGAAATGATGTTCAAAGTTTTTCAAATATTACTGATTTGTCCTTTAAGAAAAAAATCATGTAAGCCAGCAGCTGAGTGCATAAAATGAAGAGTTTTGGTGATATGGGACACCTTTGTCTGATCCCACGAGAAATCATTAGTCTATAGGGCTCATTCCTGGATTTAGGGAGATAGAACTGATTATTTCATTATAGAGCATTTCAATGACTTTGCAAAAGTTATTACCAAATCCACATTTTTCTAGTGTTTGGATCAAAAAAGCATGTTGAAAGCTTTGAAAAAAAGTCAATAATTAGAATGACACTTTATGATTCTATAAGGGATTGGTAGTCTAGCATATCCAGTATTAGTCTTACATTGTTTTGTATATGTCTACTTTTAATGAAGGCTGACTGAAATTCATCAACCAGTTTGACCAGAACTGATTTGCATATACAAGAGCTATTAGTCTGTAGTCATTGCAAAGAAGAGTTATTGGCCTCCAGTTGTCAGTTACATTAAATCCTTATTTGGTTTAGGTAGCATCGGGTTATCAGCCCTCTTTTCATTGTGGGGGATAAACATCCATTTTCTTGAGAGAAAAAAAAACCCCTCCAAAAACAGCTTGATGTAGTAGATCTCTAATGTCATTACAAAAGTGTTAATAAAATTCTGATTCGTGGGGATTTTCCATTTTTTCATCTGCTTCAGTGCAATTTCAATTTCTGGTATATTTAAATCATCTTCTAATACTTTCTTATCCTTCTCATTCAGTGTTTTTATGTTGTCTTTGGGAACGAATAGGCTCTCTCTCTCTCTCTGAAATGACCTGTGATTGGTCAAAGTCTCCCGTCACGGGCTAGATTTTTTAAAGGCTGAAAACAGAGCCATGAGGAGGAGCAGAAGTAGTTATCTCTCAGAACACTTGAATTGCAATACGCTGAAAGGTTATTATGGAATTTTTTCCCAATGATGCCAAAAATGTGTTGCCTACTGAAGCTTTAAATGAACATTCTTAGGAAAAAAGCTGTTTCAGAGTTTGCTCTTATAAAAATGCTTGTGGTATCTGACCAGTCAGCACAAACACGATATTTAGTCTTGAAGTCCTGAGGTGAGAAGATGTGAGGTGTTCCCTGATGAGCCACTGTCCCTGGACCTGGACCCTCGCAGACCTCGGGGCTCTGATAAGACGACGTGCTGTCGTAGAGGAAGAACATAATTAAGACTCAAGGTTTATGAAGGGAGCTGAGAATGGCCTGACAGCACGCAGGACTTTGAACCCCCATCACAGGGTCAGTTTTAAAGGGCTTTGAAGATTTAAAGTGGGTTGTTTTGCATGCTTTTTAGTAGTTAGTCAGTTAGTTAGAGCTACAGTGGGAAGAAATGGAGCAAATATGATTTTAAAAAGTTATAAAACGGTCACTATATCGTGACAGCAGTGCATGAGCCCAGTAATCTAAAAAAAAATATAATGTGCCTCTGTGTCCGCCGGTGTCCTCCCGTGCTCCTAACAGCATCTGCAAGATTTCACAGACCGGAGGAAAACAACCAATCAGAGCTGATCTGGAGTCTGCCGTCCAGCTGCCGTCTATGAGAGCCGGCTGTCAATCACTCGCGAATTCTGACCAAACGGTCAAACTAGGCAGCGCTGATCAAATATGAATCAATATTCTGTTGCTGTAATGCCTATTTCTCTCCTCAAATGTTTTCAGAAACATAGTCCTCCTGTCTGGGAAATCTTGCAGATGCCATTAGGAGCTACAGAGGACACCGGAGGACACTAAAGGACACAGAGGCACATGATTTTTTTTTTTTTCAGAATGCCTGGTTCATAAATAATAAATAACTTTTTAAAATCATATTTGCTCCAATTCTACCCACTGCAGCTTCGAGCAAGTTTGATGTGAATCTGTATCATTCTATAACTATCTACATGCTGACTTGCTGGGATGTCATTGAAGGCCGGTATGTGTCCAGATCTGGAACATGCCATCTCATCAGCATGCAAACTCTCAACATACTGTACTGTACTAGTGTGGAACACGTGCAGCATGTAAGGTAACGAGACTCAGGGACGCCGTCAGGGTCAAGCAGCTGTTTGGCCTTCAGGCTGCTGATAACTTTACTCTTTATCGTGGCTCCGAGCTGATGATGCCAGCCAATGAGAGGCTCGGCTTTGTGGAGAAATATTCTTTTAATGTCGACCTTCCACAGCTTTTCCTTTTCTGTTCCCATGGCTGCTGTAAGTCTGGAGCGCGCCACCACAATAATTACAGTCTTTCTCAATCTTTAATTGTAATCAACTAATAAATTGATATTTGATATTACTAACATGAGGACATTTCTTTTGTATTACAAGTTTTCTGAAATGTTATGTTTAAATATGCAAATGAGGCATTATCTTATGTGCTAATTTGCATAAATTTGGATAAATTGGATAAAGCCAGGCTCAAAATTCTTGTTTCATTTTGTTGACATATTAGAGTCAAAACCTTTGCCATGTTTCTAATGTTGTCGAAATCAGGCTATGAATGATATATATGATATAACATTTTTAAGTAGAGCTGTCAAAGTGAACACAATGATAACACGTTAACACAGATTCGTTTTAACGCAACTTGCTATTTTTAGGTTGCAGCGGGCTCAGTTTTAAAACTAGAGTGAAGATACTGGCATCATATGAAACTAGAAAACCGAAGGAATCCATTGGTACCAACCATGTAAGGCTAAATAATGCTCCAAACTTGTGCTAAATTTTGGCGAGGAAAAACTGGCAGGGGTCCCCTTTTATGCTAAATGCAGTACCTATGAGGGTTTCTGGACAATATTTGTCATTGTTTTGTTTGTTAATTGATTTCCAATAATAAATATATACATACATTTGCATAAAGCAGCATATTTGCCCACTCCCATGTTGATAAGAGTATTAAATACTTGACAAATCACCCTTTAAGGTACATTTTGAAAAGATAAAAAAAAAGTGTGATTAATTTGCGATTAATAGCGGTTAAATATTTGAATCGATTGACAGCCCTATGTTTAAGTAATTGATATCACCATGAAACTTCCCCAAATTAAGACAATTATTTTTATTTTCTTTCTACTAGTCTGAAAGAAGACAATATCCCCAAATCTCAAAACTGACCAGTGCATGAAAAAACAATGTTTTTGTCTTTTTTTTATCTGTTGTATCATTTCAATGCAAAAGAGAATTGTAAGAAGGTACATTTGGGTCACATCACCGGCCGCAACTCTGAACTGGAAGTGAAACAGGACTTCAGCATGAGGTTTAACACGTGTCTGCCTGAGATGCCCTCCTGCGGTGCACACTGCCAGGATCTTCTCCATCCTTGAACACAAGGGCGGTGTCCCTGCCAAAACCTTCAACAATTAATCATTTGATGGTGAAATGTTAAATGTCTTAATTCTGTCCTGTCAAAACCTAAACGGCAAAATGATATGGCAAATTGTACATAATAAAATCTCAAACCAAACTTTTCAATACATGGATCTGCCTTAAGTGTTGGTACCAACCATGTCATACTAGCTTGTCATGAAGGAGGTTAAATAACGCTCCAAACATGCTAAATTTTGGCGAGGAAAAACTGGCATGGCCATAATCAAAGGGATCCCTTGACCTCTGACCTCCAGATATGTGAATGAAAATGGGTTCTATGGGTACCCACGAGTTTCCCCTTTACAGACATGCCCACTTTATGATAATCACATGCAGTTTGGGGCAAGTCATAGTCAAGTCAGCACACTGACAAACTGACAGCTGTTGTTGCCTGTTGGGCTGCAGTTTGCCATGTTATGATTTGAGCATATTGTTTTATGCTAAATGCAGTACCTGTGAGGGTTTCTGGACAATAATTGTTAATTAAAAGTTCTCTGAACTGTTATGTTTAAATATGCAAATGAGGCATGCTAACTTTTGGTGAATTTAAAGGTCCCATATCGTGCTCATTTTCAGGTTCATACTTGTATTTTGTGTTTCTACTAGAACATGTTTACATGCTGTAATGTTAAAAAAACACATTATTTTTCTCATCCTGCCTGCTTGAATATACCTGTATTTACCCTCTGTCTGAAACGCTCCGTTTTAGTGCATTTCAACGGAATTGCAACGGAATTGCGTTGCTAGGCAACAGTGTGGGTCCATGTTTACTTCCTGTCAGCTGATGTTA
Organism: Adelosebastes latens; assembly: GCA_916700685.1. Classification (NCBI taxonomy): domain Eukaryota; kingdom Metazoa; phylum Chordata; class Actinopteri; order Perciformes; family Sebastidae; genus Adelosebastes; species Adelosebastes latens. The sequence goes on from CAKAKR010034212.1 coordinate 6,804, forward strand.
TTTACATACACTGCAACAGGAAATAAACTGGGACACATTTAGAATGTTTACGTTTAAAAACGCGTAATGGTCTATATATTGTATATTTGTGACATCACAAATGGACAGAAATCCTAACGGCTTGTTTCAAACGCACAATTTCTGAATACGGGCTGTGTGTATTTCTCCGTATATTGAGCGTTTTGATAGTTTAACAGTATTTATATAGCACTTAAACCTGCTTTATAATATAAAAGACCTGAAAATCTTACTTTTTACAAAATGGGACCTTTAACAAACTGGACTCCAACTGGCAACAATATGGGACCTTTAAGAGAAATCTACAGATGCAAATAGACATGTAGTAAAACAATCACCTAAATGTGTATTTTTGGATGTTTTCTGTCCACTAGTCTGAAAGAAGACAATATCCCCAAATCTCAAAACTGACCAGTGCATGAAAAAACAATGTTTTTGCCTGTAATTTCAGCGGATCACAAAACGGAAATTGACCTCAAGCAGCAATCAATCTTTTTTTTTTTTTTTTTATCTTTTCTATCATTTAAATGCAAAAGAAAAGAGAATTGTAAGTTGGTACATTTGGGTCACATCACCGGCCACAACTCTCAACTGGACTTCAGCGTGTGGTTTAACACGTAATTAAATCATTGAATTGACTGACAGCCCTAATATATGTACTGTGTGTTTTAATTGTGAAAGCTCATGAGTATGGTTATCATTTCATATCAACTACCTGTACCATCAAGGCTATATTGCTGAGGCCAGAAGCTAAAGTCTTTACTCATTGAAAAAGTGGTGGAGTCCCATACAACTGTATTCAAGACGTTCTGCTTTGGTAAAAGGTATCCGACTTTTGACTTAGATTTCACCCGTCCTCCCGACGTGCATTTGATCCTAGGGCTGGACGATATGGCCAAAATCTTCTATATTGATATAGGTCATTTCAAATCTCCATAATGATATATAATCGCTATATAGCATGTTTGCTGGTAATTCAATAAATAAATAGTCTGTATGAAATAACCACAAGGTAAAGCCTATTTGTGTATGCTCCCGCGTGAATTAAATACTTGACAGTCTCATTTAATTACAATTAATTATTATATTAATATTTTTTTGAACATTACAGCATGTAAACATGTTCTAGTAGAAACACAAAATACATGTATGAACCTGAAAATGAGCATGACATGGAACCTTTAATGGCATTGAAAGGAGTGGGAACGTAAAGTGTGATGTAAAAACACAATCTTCAAATGATATTCCCTCAAAATATTTCCCATCAAGTCTTCTGAGAAATTAAAGTTAAAATGTGCTTGTTATTATCAATTCAGACAACATAATTATGTATCACGATATCTCAATATAATTTCATCGAGATAGGATTCCATTGAAAGATGATAAATTATCATATTGAATTATTGCCCCTCCCCTAAGTGATACTTTAACGTTTTACAACTACAGCAGTTATGTGCCGTTTGTGGCATTATGAGGAGCCAAGATGACACAGACAAGGTATTTAATAAATTAATGGAATACAACTGATCAAAACATTTTACATAACTCAAGAAAAAAAAATCCTTGCATTCTTAAGCACAGGCACTGTGTTTGTGTTTGATACAGAGCAGCACATCATTTCCAGTCCCAGCTGCACTGACCAGCAGCGTGTTAGACAGTAGATATATGGCAGAATATCCAACGTTATTACACGGCTTTTGTTGAACACTCGATTCTGATTGGTCAATCACTGCGTTCTACGGTCTGTTATTTCTTTATAACAGACCGTTGCTATGTATAACAGACCGTTGCTATGGGCGCAGTTCTGATGTCGGACTCTGAAGGACCGTTTTTTAGTCACATTATTGATTTCTTAAGTAAGTGTGCCGTCTAATAAGCTGGATAATGTATAGCTATGATGCAAGACCCCGTGCCGCATCGCCCTGTCGGGGTTTATTTTACAATAATGACCGGTTCATTTTACAATATCTAGGGATGTGGCGGAGGAGGACATTTTCCCACCGGTTAATAAACTTCTGACAATACCGGTGATTCTGCGGGGCCTCAGGTTTCTACCCGGCGCTGCTCCACCGCACACACCGGCTGTGACCGCTCCGTCCTGCTCACGCCGATTACCTCATTAACGTTATGGTTCCCTTATAGCGTTGGGTATTGGGTAAATATTGCCAAATAGGCACTTTTTGCTTTTCGCTTCTCATCGTTTTGTCTGTGATGAACTAAATGGGTTTTATTTCTGTAAAAAAAAGAAAAGCAAAACGACGGTGGGGGGCGTTGGGAACGTAATGTAATCGGTGTGTGCCCGACCACCTTGTAACACCGGTAACACCGACTACAGCCGCAAGCCTAACATTATCCCTAACTTAAATCCTCCTGATGAGACAGTGTCGGTTAACACAGTATCCTCCTGAGGATGGGGGGTGTGACACGTCCTCTTCTGCTCCGTCACTTCAGCAGGTGTTTCAACTGGTCCTGCAGGTTTTTAGAGTGCTCCACGCTGGAGGATGGAAAGGAGTCAGTGCACGTAATCAGTTTGTGTTATGGCTTACTATTGAGACAGTGATGTCGGCTGTTTCTACTGGAGCGTAAACAGAGTGTAGTGTTTAGACTTACTTCTTCTGGATGGCCTCCTGCCTTAGTGACAGACAGACAGACAGAGACAGACAGACTCTTTCAATTATCACTTCCAATTTGAGTAAAAGTGAATGAGTTTCTCATGTTTGTACTGATTAAACAGCTGATTGATACTCACTGGTATTGTAAATGTGTGGTGATGATGGACATTTTTCTCAGACTCTGGAAGACAGACGATGATGATGTTGAATTTTGTGGATCATACAAACGAGAGTAGATAACTTCCTAATACTTTATTAAGTTGTCACAAGCACAGATTAGAAAGCCCTGAATGATGGAATGTAATCTTTTCGTTGTGACGCTCTTGGAGAGGCGTTCATTTTAACTCTTTAGTTGTGGTACTGTTGTCTTCCTCAATACTGAATAGTGTTGCCAGTATTCTGTCCTCACATCATGGCATGTTATATGATCACGGGTGCATTCACGGACTCTATGTATTGATACTTACATCCTCAGAGTGCAGGATGGCATCCTCCTGAATGACCATATTTCTTGCTGCTTGACCGAGAAGCTGGAAGAGACATTAGACAACAATGTGGCAATTAAGGCTGCAACTGATTCATTTCATGATCATTTAATCTGCCAATGATTTTCTCCATGAATCAATTGATCGCTTTGTCTGTAAAATGTCAAACAGTCAAACACCCGTCACGATTTCCTGAAGCCCAAGGAGATATCTTCAAATTGCTTGTTTTTGTCAGACAGAATATTTAGAAGACAAAGAAAATCAGCAAATTCTCAAAACCAGGGAATCTTCAAACGACCAACGTTAATCGATTAACCCCTTAAAACTCCGACAGCCCGCCCGGCCACTATTCTGTCCTTCAGAGGTTGTAGCAGTTTTCAAGGTATTGGGAATACACTGATATCATGTGAAAACCTAAGGAGTCCATTGGCACCAACCATGTCATACTAGCTTGTCGGGGAAGATCGTTAAATAACACTGCAAAGTTACGCTAAATTTTGGCGAGGAAAAACTGTCATGGCCATTTTCAAAAAGGGTCCCTTGACCTCTGAGCTCAAGATATGTGAATGAAAATGGGTTATATGGGTACCCACGAGTCTCCCCTTTACAGCCCACTTTATGATAATCACATGCAGTTTGGGGGGCAAAAACCATGCAGTTTCTTGCATGCAGTACAAATGTGTTATTTTCGCCTATTCTAAAAGGGTGTATTTGAATATTTCTGCATACTGGGGTCCCTAAACAGTCTTGGAATTACACAAATTGGGTAAGCTAAGCTGAAATATTCATAACTATTGTGCATTTTGCCCTAAAAGCAACACACTTGGCACAGACGTAGGTTTATATGTTATGAAAATATATAGATATCGGGGCGCTGAAAATTGTATCTTCATAAAAACACATAACAACACATATCTCCATAAAAACATAACAACACATATCTTCATAAAAACACATAACAACACATATCTTCATCGCAACACATATCTCCATAAAAACATAACACATAGCTTCATAACAACAACACATCAAAACAACACATATCTTCATAAAAACATAACACATAGCTTCATAACAACACATATCTTCATAAAAACACAACAACACATAGCTTAAATAAAAACACAGAACACATAGCTTCATAACAACACATCAAAACAACACATAAACTCATAAAAACTCATAAAAAACATAACAAGACATAGCTTAAATGAAAACACATAACACACAGCTTCATAGCAACACATCATAACAACAAACCGTAATCCGCTCACAGGAGCACATCTAACAATACAACCCAAAGTTCTACCAAAGTTCAGAGTTCAGTTACTGGAGACCCAGAACTTTATCCAGCGATATCTCTGTCAATTTGACTGCTAATGAAAGATAAATGTACCGATGGAAAGCTGGAGATCTTGCCGTTCTATAGGTGTATTGTGTATTTGTCATTCTATCATGAAGACAAGGGGGTGAAGTTTGACCTTGAAGTGACCATGCTCCTTCTATTTGTTTTTCAAGTTTTTCTCAGGTTAATAGCTTTTAAAAGCGACCTTAAAAAATAAAGAGGGGAAAAAACATGTCTGTGATCTTCTGACATCTTCTGCAGCAATCTCCAAATTTCGAAAGTTTTGCAATCAAATCACGGCATGACTTTTTCTCTGGTGTTCCTCAAGGTCTTGGTGTTTTCGAATGGTAAAAAAAAGGTTAAATTTAGCACCAAATCTGTGGAACAAATGGTATCAACTCCCAAAACTGCTGCAACAACTTATGAGACATAATAGAGCATGGGGATGGCCATCACAAACTCATATCATCATGTATCAGCTCTGATACACTTTCACTATTTATTTTAATTCATTCATTTTATTTCTTATCAATGACTAGAACAATTTGTCACACAGTGCTGAGCTGCACCGCAAATTAATCTTCAGGTTTCCAGCTTTCAGATGATGTACATCACTTCTATGTGACATCTACTGTTGAGTATTGATCTCCCCTGAACATCCCCTGACCCTAGCTCCAGTGACTGTAGCTGCAACACAAAGTTTAACTGGACGCTTCCCGTCTATGAAGCAGTAATGTTAATGTTAGGATGATACTGTTTGTAGGTAGAAACATTAAGTTACAGCTAGCCTGCATTATTAATATCAAGCTAAGGGAAATACAATCTAAAGCCCAGTTTTCAAAGTTAAATCCCTCCTGATGGAGTCAACGGTAGTTATGTTGGGTTTTCTCTGCTCATACTTTTATTTTGAAAACAAAATGCCGTTTCCGGTTCCTCTCTCTGTATCAGCTCATAGCTAGGAGCCGTAAACAACCATTTTCTAGTGATTAACACCCTCGTATCGTTTTACCTCCTGACTGCGGGATCCCTTCAGCACTTGGCGGGTCAGTGCTATCACGTCCCCGCTGCAGGAGCCCACTTTATCGGATAATAAGCCCTTGACAGACTGGCCGAACCGCGGCTGAGACTCAGCTGACGCCATCTTCTGTTGTGGCTAGCTACGGACGGGGCGCGGGGAGGCTCAAAATACACAGAACCGCGTCCTACTGGACGATAAGATAATTTCTGACGTCACAATTGATTATCTTGTAAAACTAAAATCAATCATTTTTCCTTCTATTTCATTATCACGTGCATTTGATATAACGTTATAACAAAGTCTTTATAAACCATGACAGTTTGAGTAGTTAATAAGTAGAAATACACAGTGTGAGAAATAGCCTACTGCACCGCCTACAAGTAAAGTAAAGTAAAGTTAATATTGTACTTTAGTACAAATGTGTGAGTGATGAGTAAAATGTAATTTACTTCCAAAACTGAAGTACTCAGAAGTATTGTATAGTTAATTTGAACTCCTTTGGCCTTCAGGCTATTAGGGCTGTGTATTAGAAAGAATCTGGCGATACGATACGTATCATGATACAGGGGGTACGATTCAATATATTGCAATTTTTTAATCTAATTTTAGGAAAACTGTAATAGTATAAAGAACACACCACCATATGCATAAAATCTGAGTTAAAAAAGTATACTTTGTTTATGCAATCACAACATTGGGATCTGCATTTGTATTTATCACAGTCCCTGTAACATCCAACATCATAGCACTACTTTGAGAGGGCACATACACTGACAGGGCGCATATCTTTGCAAAGGAAATTAAGTATTGACTGAGTTAATCTTTGCATATAAACTATTTATTAAAAATCAATAGTGTTTTTGAGAATCAAAAGATATATCTAAACATAATATCCCGATATTCGATTTTTTTCAATATTTTCTTACACCCTTATATGCTATAGGCTACAATGGAGTATTAGGGCCACATTGAGGGAAAAAAAGAAAATCTGAGATTACGAGAATAAAGACATAGGTTTACGAGAAAAAAAGTCATAATATTATGAGAATAAAGTCAGACGTATACGAGAAAAAAAGTCGTAATAGTATGAGAATAAAGTCAGAAGTTTACGAGAACAAAAGTCGTTGTTTTATGAGAATAAAGTCATAATATTATAAAGTAGTAATTTTACGTGTTATTTTAGAGAGGAAATAGTGTGAAAATGAGGAATGTGGAGCATCTTATGAAGTTATACTTTAGTTTAGGTTTCACAAATAACAAAAAATACTTCATCTTTTGGCACATCAGCACCACATTATCATCAGTATCAGGGCCTTGAAAAAATTGTGCAAGAAACTGCATTTATTCTGAAGAAAGAACCACACGGACCTGATGGGGAAATCGCCTCTTTTGTGGAGGAGGAAATTACTTTTTTTTCTCGTAAAGTTATGACTTTATTCTCATAATATTACAACGTTTTTTCTCGTAAACCTATGACTTTATTTTTTTCTTTACTTTATTATTTCCCTCAATGTGGCCCTAACACTCCGTCGTAATAGGCTACTGATACCGGTGTATCATATTTTATAAATGGATCATATATTGTGTGTGTGTGTGTGTGCAAAATGTTCATCTGCAAAGTAAGCACTAATTATGGCTGTCTGAGTTGGGGTGTAAATGTTAAGTTCCAGAAAATTGAATACTCAAGTACAAATACATAAAAAATGCAGCCTACTTCAATACAGTAATGTCTATCTACTTTCCACCACTACTGACTACACTTTCACAGTGTCCATGTTCTGTGGATATGTGTCGTCATGTTTTTCTGCAAGGATTCAATGAATCATCTTATCTTGTTTAAACTGGCCCAGCCTTAAATATTTAGAGTCAAGGATTTGGCATTGAAGGAGCTGCATAAAAGCGTGGCCCCCGCAGCAGCTCAGGACCTTTTACTTCCTGCACAGCTCGTGTGATGCCTGGCCTCCGCTGAAACGGACCCCGTCTGTTTGGGCCCTCTGCTGTGGATATGGCTTGGTTTCTGTTGTTTTTGTGTGTGCTTTTGGCCGTGGGCCTGGCTTTGTTATTGCTGCAGTTGAAGCTCAGGGTGTCCGCGCACGGCCTCCAGGAGCCCCCACGCCTCCCAGCGATACCCCTGATCGGCAGTCTGCTGAGTCTGTGGAGCACGCACCCTCCTCATGTGCTCTTCAAAGAACTGCAGGGGAAATACGGACAGACGTACTCTCTGATGATGGGCTCCCACTGTGTCGTCGTTGTCAACCAGTCCGCGCACGCTAAAGAAGTCCTGCTGAAGAAGGGAAAGATATTTGCAGGAAGACCCAGAACTGTGGGTATAACCTCTTCTTCATTGTCTTCTTCTTCTTAGCACCAGCAGCAGTAGTCATTGATGTTTTCCTTTTCCATCCCCGCCCTGTGTGTGATGAAGGTAACCACAGATATTCTGACCAGAGATGGGAAAGACATCGCATTTGGAGACTACAGTGCTACCTGGAGATTCCACAGGAAAATAGTCCACGGAGCTCTGTGCATGTTTGGAGAGGGCTCTGCCTCCATTGAGAAGATCAGTGAGTACAGTTCACTCTGCATGATTCCTCTCACTTACTGTAACACGAGGGTTAAGAACTGTATACGCCCCTGACACCTCACTGCTTCGGCAGACAGTTTTAATGGTGAATATTGGAGGTTCTGTTAGGGATGCACCAATCCAACGTTTTCAGACCCGATAGCAATACCTGGGCTTTGGGTATCAGCCGATACCGAGTACCGATCCGATACCAGTGTTTAATTCATTAATAAGCTGTATGCCTCACTGGGATCATTCTTTTATGTGTAAGACAACATCAGGCTTGACTTGAACATTGCTTTCTTAACTTTGTAAAATAAAATGCAACAAATAAATTAGGGCTGCAACTACAGTAATGATTATTTTCATCGTCGATTAATCCGTCGTTTATTTTCTTGATTAATCGATTAGTCATTCGGTCTATAGAATGTCAGAAAATGGTGAAAATGTCGATCAGTGTTTCCCAAAGCCCAAGATGACGTCCTCAAATGTCTTGTTTTGTCCACAACTCAAAGATATTCAGTTCACTGCCATAAAGAAGTAAAGAAACCAGAAAATATTTACATTTAAGAAGCTGGTATCAGAGAATTTAGACTTTTTTTTCTTAAAAGAATACTCAAACCGATTAATTGATTATCAAAATAGTTGGTGATTAATTTAATCGTTTAAGCTCTAAAATGAATACATAGGTATAATTTTACTTAATTGTTGTTAATAATTAAAATAATAAATCATACACCAACAACTTGGTAAAGAATCATCAAAATAAACAGGAATTACATTTCAGGTGTAAATCTTTTTAATGCAGCAACAAATTGGTCAAAACTTAAACAGGAATTAAAATTACAGTATATAATGTATATAGTATATAAATATAGAATAGAAATATAGAAATAGGCCATGTTGTCACCGATCTATTCATCCAGCTTTTTGAGTCAGTATCGGCCCGATATCCGATCCAGTGTCTGTATCGGTGCGTCCCTTGGTTCTGTCTAAAACAGATACACAAGTGATCAGTTAAAGGGTCACTTCTCCCATTACAAAAAAACAGATGTTCTCTCTTCCCTCTCGTGGTGTCTCGCCATGCGGATACTTTTGGTTTTACTTGTCCAGGTTCTGAGAGATCTGTCTCTGATATTTCTGCCCCCAAACCAACACAATAGAGGTCCATGGAATTTAATTCAAACTGCTCAAAGCATCGAAAAAATAAATTCAAAAACAGCAATGTGTCCTTCCAGAAACAGTGCCCCTGTTACTCAAAATAATCTACAGACCTCACTTCAACCTTTAGACCACAACAAAAAATGTTCACAGCTGATTGTAATTTGGGTGTACCGACCCTTTAACATTTGACCTTGTCACCTGCATTTTAAAATTGTACATATACTGTATTATTCACTATGTACACTGTTCTACTTTTTTCCCCCCCACAATGGCACTTACCTTTAGGAGTATTGTAAACAAGAACAAATCAGAAACAATAAAGCTTGAAGTGGAAATAAATACTTTGAATTATCTCTTAATGTATCAAAAGCCTTAAAGGTCCCATATTGTAAAAAGTGAGATTTTCATTTCTTTTATATTATAAAGCGGGGTTAAGTGCTTTATAAATACTGTTAAACTATCAAAACGCTCAATATATGGAGGAATACACACAGCCCGTATTCAGAAATTGTGTGTTTGAAACAAGCCGTTAGGATTTCTGTCCATTTGTGATGTCACAAATATACAATATTTAGACCATTACACGGTTTTGAACGTAAACATTCTAAATGTGTCCCAGTTTATTTCCTGTTGCAGTGTATGTGAATGACATCAGCTGACAGGAAGTAAACATGGACCCAAACCGTTGCCTAGCAACGCAATTCTGTTAAAATTCTGTTGAAATGCGCTAAAACGGCTCGTTTCAGACAGAGGGTAAACACAGGTATATTCAGGCAGACAGTATGAGGATAATAAAGGTTTATTTTGAACATTACATCATGTTAACATGTTCTAGTAGAAACACAAAATACAAGTATGAACCTGAAAATGAGCATAATATGGGACCTTTAACGGGGAACACTGCCTGAATTAAGAATTCCAATATGTTATCTCCATGGCCTAGTAAAGTTCAATCAGTGTTGGTGAACATGTGCTACTCTCTCTCAAAGCCAGAAACCAGAGAAGTAAGTCTCAAACTTGTGATGTCATCAAGTATAAAGTCTGAAGCTGCTCCAAAGTCAACGAATGTAGTGTTCTCAGTAGTGAAACGTCTCTCCCAATACACCGTCTATGGAGCTATTCCACACTTTATACTTGATGACGTCATAAAATTGATTTTTAGCACTCTAGTTTGGGGATTTGGGAGAGAGTTGTTCATGTTTACTAATATTTTGGACTGTCTTAGACCATAGGGAATAACATGTATGAATTTGGAAAATGGGTGTAGTACCCCTTTAAATAAGTGTGTAAGATGTTTTATATCTTTCTGTATTATATATCTGTTAAGAAAACATCTATGAAAGTGTAAAAGTGAGGAAGAAGCCAACATGAAGCCAACAACTGTGAAGCAGAGATTCATCCAGAAAGACCAGATTATTTTAATGAACAGTAATTCAGCAACAAATTATTCATTTAATTAATTTTCACATTTGAGAAGTCAGAAGCATTTTTTAAATTTTTTTTCAAAGTCAATAATTGATTATCTAGTTGCCAGTTAGCTTTCTGTCCATCAACTGACAGATTATTTGAGGAATCGTTCCAGCTCTGTTTCAGTGACATTGTGTTAAAGGAAATTTGGGTTGGATGCAGGACAGAGACATAAGAGGACATTGGGACGATGACATGTATGACTGGAGGTTTTGTGTAGGATTATGGATAGAGTGTGTTTATATATCAGTGCTCACATGTCAATGTTATTACAGTACTCGCTTATGGAAGAGTGTGGAGAGCATGCTGATGATGATCGTACCTGCACCATCTCAGATCCATTTTGATAGACATTAGTAGAAAGTAACTAAGTACATTTACTCAACTGCTGTACAGCTCCAAGTTCCTACTGAAAATGTAAATCTTTAAAAACACAAATATATAGTTTCATTTTTTAAAAAGGCTGAGTAATTTCCTAAAACAGCGATATCAGGCTTTGATACACACACAATATTCAGTAAACACAAGTGAACATTTAGGTGATATTTTTAGAGAGTAAGCATTGTAAACATGTCAGTAAATGAAGATGGTGTGTTGCCTGTGTCCTGCTCAGTCTATGCAGAGGCCCAGTCTCTGTGCTCCGTCCTGTCTGAGGCAGCAGCTGCCGGACTGGCCCTGGATCTGTCTCCGGATCTGACTCGGGTCGTCACCAACGTCATCTGTTCGCTCTGCTTCAACTCCTCCTACCGCCGAGGAGACCAAGAGTTTGAGGCCATGCTGCGCTACAGCCAGGGCATCGTGGACACTGTGGCAAAGGACAGCCTGGTGGACATCTTCCCCTGGTTACAGGTAGGCGACATGAACACAACAATAGAGCAGAATCTCAACATGGAAACGAAGCAATAAACAAGAAGACATCATGAGTATTTTTCAACATCAGTGTGTTTTATCAGTATTATTAATAATTAATTACTATCGAATTCTGCTGTGTACCAGTGAAAGCCATTACTAGCCGCTGTCTTAACCGCTGTCTTAACCGCTGTCTTAACCGTTGTCTTATAAGACCATATTTCCCATAAATCCCATAAGAAACCAACGTCAAAAAGCACGTAGTGCACGGCTTAGCTGTAAAATGAGAAAGTTTGTGACCTGGTGGCCATGTTGAGATCTGTTGAGGAAATACCAAGCACCGCCCACCAGCTGGAGCAAACTTTCTCATTTTACAGCTAAACTGTGCACTACAAGATAATCCTGAAAACATTTGAGGAGAGAAATAGGCATTACAGTAACAGAATATTGATTAATATTTGATCAGCGCTGCCTAGTTTGACTGTTTGGTCGGGGTTTGCGAGTGATTGACAGCTGCCTCCGTTGAATGAACAGCCAATAGGAACGCTCTCTCTCTCTCTGAAATGACCTGTAATTGGTCAAAGTCTCCCGTCACGGGCTAGATTTTTTGAAAGGTTATTATGGAATTTTTGCCCAATGATGCCAAAAATATTCTGCCTACTGCATGTTTAAATGCTACATTTCAAATGTTTGGCTGGCAAACTAATTTGTCATTATGCAATAACACTAAGACGGCGTTATCGTTGCATTGACATAGTTGACAGTTTACTGCAGTTAACGATTGCATTGAAAATACTAATATGGAATATAAAATGTGTTTTATCAAACTACATTTTTTTATTGAATTTTTGTTGTTAATTTTTCTGTAAAAAAATGTTCCTAACACCTTTAATGTTGATATTCAAACCTGATACGACCATCCAACTAAACTCTTAGATTCAAATAAGAAGAATGGGAAAACAAAATAAGAGAGTGAGAATTACAATATATTGTGTTTATAGTGTTTTTTATGTTAGTCATAATTGTATTTGAGTATATGAGCATATGTCTACAGAAAATACCTATAGACTAATTATATAATATACCACAGTGCACTGTATATATAAGACATATGATACCATATGTATATATGTGTTTCTCTTTGTCACAGATTTTTCCCAATGAAGACCTGCGTCTTCTGAAGCAGTGTGTGTCAACCAGGGACGAACTTCTACAGAAGAAATATGATGAACACAAGGTACAGTTGGCCTCTTGCTATTAACACGCCCTGTGCTTTCACTGACGACGGGTTCATGAGACGGGTTCAATTTTCCAGACCTTGCTTCACGAGTGCTGTTACCGACTTCGCTCTGCTCTGCCCGTGTCTGTCTCACAGTCTTGGGACTGACGTGTAGTAGAGTGCGCCGCGTGAAGACAAACAGTATGCTGTATACTATGAGTGTGTGTGCGTGCTGTACATTGACACGGTGCCCCGCCCCTCCCAGGCAGACTACAGTGACCATGTGCAGAGAGACCTGCTGGACGCTCTGCTGAGAGCCAAACGCAGCGCGGAGAACAACAACACGGCAGGGATCAGTGCAGAGTCTGTTGGCCTCAGTGACGACCACCTCCTCATGACCGTGGGAGACATCTTTGGAGCCGGTGTGGAAACCACCACCACCGTGCTCAAATGGGCCATCACCTACCTCATCCATTATCCACAGGTAAGGCTGGAGCAGCAGCGGTGTGCACCACAGTGTTGGGGGGTTTGACTTGGGTGTTTTCTTTCTCCCTCATACATTGTCTGTTTGGATGATGGAATGCTTTTATTTAGCCATACAGTCATATCATATCATATCTTTCACATGCTTGACACGTCTGAATTCAGTTAGGGTTTGGCTTGAAGTTGGGATTTAAATGTTTGGCATTTTTTGACTTTACAAACATGTAGAAAATCTTACGTTCCATGAGCTGCAGTTCCTCTGGAGTCTATGAGATGCTACTCTCCATCCATCCATCCATTATCTGTAACTGCTTATCCTATTCAGGGTTGTGGGGGGGCTGGAGCCGATCCCAGCTGACAATGGGGGAAGGCGGGGTACACCCTGGACATGTCGCCAGACTATCACAGGGCTGACACATTTAGACAGATAAACCATTCATGCTCACATTCACACCTACGGGACATTTATAGTCAACAATGAACCTAACCTGCATGCGTTTGGACTGTGGGAGGAAACCGGAGAACCCGGAGAAAGCCCACGCTAACACATACTTGCCAACCCTCCAGATTTTCCCGGGAGACTCCTATTTTTAATCGCCCTCTCGTGGTTTCTTCCCGGAGTCACAATTCTCCCGTATTTCTCCCGATTTCTGGCAAATTTTCACACTTTTTTTCCTTTTCATTATCTTAGCCTGTTTCTAGAACTGAACAGTGTGTATAGTCCCTACCGTTTCCACCCGGACGACAATAGAGTTACACCAACTGTTGTTTCCCCCGGCGGAAGAGAGCAGTCTACGCTCGTAACACAGCGCAGTTTGAGCTCATGTTTAAGCTGCACTCGCCACAGCATGGAGCGCCCAAAGTTTAGCTTTGCTCGATGCAGCGAAAAGCTGCTGTGGCGCGGCGCTAGCCGTTGGAAATAACAGGTTTCAGAACGCAGTGGTGCCGTTGTGTCTGAAAGGACATTCATGGTACGTGTCCACAGGATCCGTCCTTTCCACGCTTCCCATTTTTTGTCTATGAACGCAGCTCTCTGAGAACACTTGAATTACAATATGCTGAAAGGTTATAATGGAATTTTTGCCCAAAGATGCCAAAAATGTGTTGCTTACTGAAACTTAAACTTGAATAATTGCATCAAGAGAGTTGAATTTTCAATTGTGTGTGTGTGCTTAGGTGCAGAAGCGTATCCAGGAGGAGCTGGACAACAAGGTTGGGGGGGACCGGTCCCCCCAGCTCAGTGACAGAGGCAGTCTGCCCTACCTGGAGGCCACCATCAGGGAGGTGTTACGGATCCGCCCTGTGGCCCCTCTGCTCATCCCCCATGTGGCCCTCAGTGACACCAGGTACGCTCAACACATGACACTCATTCAGGGCCATTCACTGTTATCCAGCCCTGACAGGATGAAAACAATTTTGAATTTTGCTTATAATTTAATCCTTACAAAGGTATTTGGTTGATGCACAGCCATGCAAATCTGTTCAGTTTGAGAGAACACTGTTCGTCTCTGTCTCTGCGCTTCTCTGTAGCATCGGGGATTTCACAGTGAGGAAAGGAACTCGAGTCATCATAAACCTGTGGTCTCTGCACCACGATGAGAAGGAATGGAAAAACCCTGAGCTCTTTGACCCTGGTGAGAGGAAACTGCTGTCCAATGTGTGCCATATTTTATCCTGGAAATGATCATGTTTGCTGGGAAAAGGCTTATTGTGACCTTTGACAGATAATGAAGTCTTGCTGAACTCAATAAAGAACCAGATTAATGGTGATACAAAGGAGTAGAACGGGAACATGAACCACCTGAGCCAATTTTATTATACTGCAGTAAAAACATATATATGAATACTGAGAAGATTTAGACTCTGAGTGACATGCAGAATATGTTGAAGAATTATAAAACTTAGTGAAAATTGTCTAGAAATTAGTAGTCCACCCAAGAAGAGAGTGCAATTTCATTTGTGGTGCTCACAACATTGAAAATTAACATTTAGCAGCAACAGCAATGTATCTTTCCAGAGAAAATAAAATCCTAGTTGCTCAGGATAATCCAGACCTCACGTCATGGTGACATTGTGTGTGGAAATACAAGTTGTTGTTGTTCCAATTCCATTAATCTCCATTGTATTGGGGGAAGGCAGATATTTCAAATCCTGGACTGGACAAAACAAAGGAATGGCTAGATCTCTTTTTGAAATTTATATGAACTGACCCTTTAAGATAGCACTGATAGCACTTGATTCTTCTGCAGTGGAACTGAGAGTCCTTATAGTTTTTTTGGCATAAAAATGTAAAATGTAAAAACGATTTCAGACATGCACCAAATATGAGCTTTCAGCACCTTAAAGGTGCTCTATACGTACGATATCCAGAGCATTATTAGGACAGCAAACAACAATTGTCTATGTAAAGATATAGGGGAGTAATGTCTACCTGAGCAGAGAAAGAAATCGCTCTCCCTCTGTGTGTGTTGGAATACGAGCTTCTCTATGCTTTGTTGACATAGCCGGGCCGGCTGCACGTGTGCTCTTAGTGCATGTTCATGCATGTGAGCGTGCCCCACTGGCTAGCTCACGGCCGCTGTTCTGCATTGCTCTCATACGGCGGTTACAGCTGATAACGCTGTCCCGACGGACGACGTCATCACAGAAGAGTAGCACTCACCCTCCGGTTCCCCCTTAGCTAAAAGCTGTCAGCCCTGTCAGCATTTTCGCCGTTGTTTGCAAAGCTAGAGCTGTTAGCACCATTAGCTGCGAGCATGGATGTATTATTAGAACTGGATACCGGACCCCAAGATTGTGCCTATTCATTCCAATGGGAATTGTCACCGATTTTTTAAATCACTTTTCTCGGCTCTAGGAAAGTTTTACAAATATGAAACCTTGTGAACCTGAACCTGCAGTTTGAAGTGTCCTGTCAACAGTTTTACAGAGGTCTCTTGCAATAGTGGTCTATGGGGAAAATGCTTTTTGGGCCGCAGGGGGATTTTTTTAATTGCAATATCGCTAGTGGCCACTGGAAAAAAAATGAAAGCAAATAATAAGACCGTATCAAGGTCTTATTATAGATGTATGGCTGCGGAGAGTAAAAGAGGCAGAACACATTGGAATTCAAAATGCAATCTCAGAACCAGCTATCGTTTGATGAGGATTTCGCTTTTTATTGGTTTAAAATTAGCAATCTTAGGAATTAGGAATCACGGAAATACAGCCCCTTGCCCCCAGAGGCTTATCACACGAGATTGTCCACAGCTTAGCTCCATGACCATCATCGGTTGAACCCTGATTGTGAGGCTTGTACTGTCGTTTTGCTTGTGTGTGTGTTGATTCTGATTACCAAATTGTTTGTCTGCAGGTCGGTTCTTGAACAGCGAAGGCACAGGTCTGATCATCCCGTCGTCCAGCTACCTGCCATTCGGTGCTGGGGTTAGGGTGTGTCTGGGCGAGGCCTTGGCCAAGATGGAGCTCTTCCTCTTCCTGTCCTGGATCCTCCAGCGCTTCACCCTCTCTGTCCCACCGGGCAACTCTCTGCCCAGTCTGGAGGGCAAGTTTGGCGTGGTCCTCCAGCCGGCCAAGTACAAGGTGAACGCCATGCCCAGACTAGGTTGGGAGAGCAACAAGTGCCAATCATGTTGAGATGGGCATCATGTTCTCAACAACAATGGCTTTCATTTGTGACCTGAGAGTCTGTAAGGCTTTTTTTCAGCCAAACATACAGTACATCATGCAGACCGATGATCAAGCTTGAAGCGGTGAACTGGACGTTAACATCTCTTTGTATGCATGACATTTATTATTATTTCTTCACAATGTAACCCAATCTCAACCAGCAGTTCTGTACATTATTTATAAATAAAAGTTGGGGTGTAATATACAATATTTGAAGCAATTATTTCTGCTGCCATGGCATACTTCACAGATTATTCTACATACCAATAGGAAACACACTTATCTATAGGAACTACAAAAGTATTGAAGCATATCAATACACCGGCCGGTCAGCATACAAAAGCATGAGGCAAAGCACTGTGTCGACAGAGTTTTTGTAAAGTCTCACTACCAGATAGATGCGGGTGCAGGTAGACAAAGGTCTACACTAGAGAGTTGACATTTATAAAGAGTAGTCACTGCACACCACAACAATGCTCAAACCGAAGTACCTGTTTTCCACTATCTAGCTAGCTAGCAGCTAGTTTGCACTAGCTACAGCTAGCTAGCTAACGTCACGGTTTCCTAGTTCCGACACCGCTCGCCGGTATTGGCCTGGTTTGTACACATCCGGTCTAACGCACTCTCCGGTCATTTTCTTCGGCGACTGCCACTGAAGTGTAAGTAGAATCAATTTATATATATCCAAGTATCTACTTGTCAAATTTCATATACATGTATGGACATTTACATGTCGAATTACTACAGGAAAGTGACTTTGATGAGAGAAAGGAAGATGCAAATAATGTTGGTGTGTGAGAGAGAGACCGTCTGTACCTCTGTTGAAAGCCGGTAGCTCTTATGATTGGAAATATTGGTTATATAGATTAACCTCCAATATAATATACTGCTAGATTAGAGCCTATATAAGGTTCACCAAAATGTTATGTTTTTGGCTATCAACTTTCTCTCTTGTGTGGTTTATGCTCCGAAGAAGGAGTTCTCAAGGGTCCTAAGAGACTCCTACCAGAGGGTGAAGGATCAGAGAGTGGTGGTGGCTGGGTTCAGGAGATGTGGCCTCTACCCTCTGGACCCAAAGGCCATTGACTGGTCACGGGTCATGCCGTCTGGCAACCCCATCTTCCTGGGCTGCGCCTAATGTTACCCACCCCTCCCAACATTCCCTATCCCCGGTTGCCCCTGTTACAACACCCCAGCCCCAGGGTCAACCACCCCCTAGCCCCAATCCCCAGAACCCACTTCCACCTGCCCCTCATCCATCCCAATCCCTACTTCACCCATCCCCTGGTAACATCGGGCCGGATAACAGTAGACCTCCTGGCCGAAATAAACTACAACCGCAACACTGGCAAGAAACTACAAACGCAACACCGGCAAGGTCAGGAGGAACCCCACCAAGGCCAGGATACTGACGGCTCAGGAGATGTCCGACGTCAACAAGGAGGCGGAGGACCGTGATGAAGAGTAAGCAAAACATGTAAGGCGTTGTCTGTTATTTATACAGCCTCCCAAGACCGGACCAAATCCTTGTCATCCAGATCCTCGTCTGCTGGACCCACGACATCCACCAGTAGTGTACTTAATGTTAACAGTCTTTGCATGCCAGCCCATGACAATCAGACAAAATTATATATATATATATTCAGCTTAACCCCCAGCTCTTTAGCATACCAGTGAACGATTCTGTTGACAGAGGCTGTGCATTGACTCATTTAACTAATAGAGTGGAAAATGATGATTAAGTCACAATCAACAACAATTATAATAAAAGCTTTATTTATAGAACACAATTGTTTGTATTCATGGTCATTATGAAGTACCTGACAGAACATTTCCACCAAACTGTCTGTACTCACAGAGGCGTCCAGTCTTGCGAGACAACATTTCATTTGAATAAACACCACGAGTTGTTTGCAGGCCATTTGAATCCTGTCAAACGTCATCTAAAAGAAAAATACATTAATTTTGAATTCACCTGCATTAAGACAACACAAAAACTCACAAATCTAACCAGTTATTCCATTTCAAACTCTGTACAACTGAAATATCCTCGAGCAAGACTCTAGATCACTATTAGTGATGCTTATCAGTGGCCGACCCTACGCTCTGACTTCACTGTGGAAAAATAACGTGGAAAGAAAATTTGCTTTCCTAGTAACAGAGTGACACAAAATCCATTGTTTGGTTGACAATATGCAAAAATACCCCACAGTCCTGCTGCTGTCTGTTAGACATAGGTGCCATTAATACATACAGAAGCATTAAGATAAATTTGCATCAGGTACTAGTGAATAGCAGTCAGTGAGTTTCGATGTGCTGAATATCAGAAACAAACACTACTGACAAGGTGGGTGTCGAACGATTGAACGATTTTCAGTTAATATTATTAAATGACTTCTTTTCCATGGATATTATCCAACACTGTGTCCATGTTTGTAAAATTATCACTCACCGTAATTTTTATGAACTTAAAACTCAACAACCCTTGCCAAAAAAAAGTTTATTCAAGTGTGCTATTAGTATACTTCTTTTGAACTTAAAATATAAGATTATGCTTTCAGTTTACTTTTTATGTACTTATCAGGGATATACTTAAACTATATTATAGAAAAGTCTAAGTATACTTGGCTTAAACTGACAAGTATACAGAAAAGTCAAAGTATACTTGGCTTATACTGACGAGTGTACAGAAAAGTATATTTGGCTTATGCTTACTTTTTGATGGAGTAGCCTATTAGAGTGTGTGAGAGTTTGTAAACATATGTTTTGATATGAATTTACTTCAATTCATCAAGAATTATTCTACATTTTTCCATTCTCCGTTTCACCGTGGAGGCAAAAACTATTGTTTTTTTTACTCATTTTCATCATAAATCATCAAGTCAAATAGTCTCTTTATGTAATACACAAATCATTGGCTAAGTACTATAATTTAAAGAAAACTTACAAGTATACTTGCAGTAAAAACTATTAAACTAATAGTTTACTGAGAGCATACTTTAAAGTGTACTTTCATTAACTAAAACATGGGCTACACGTATATAACTAGTAAACTAACAGTGTACCTATAAGTTCACTTGTAGTATAGTTCACTTTATAGCATAGCATGCTTTACAAAATACAACTTAGATGTAAACTAGTTGTGCACTCAAAGATTACTATTCTTACCCAAGAAGTATTGCAGTAGTACTCTTACAAATATACTACTAGTACATTGATATTAGTATACTTACTACATAAAGTATGCTTGGGAAATATCCTTGAACTTTACTTAAGTTTACTTCATAATAATAACTTGAAGTATACTACTTTTTCGTAAGGGAAGGGACTTAGACACTATGTCCCTCGGGGGCACTATATTTAGTTCCTGCTATTTAGCATAACCAATAAGGAGCGCAATAACAACAATTTAACTTTTATAACTTACATTTTCTCAGAATTTTTACTTACTATGGCAATTTTTATTTAATTTTTTTAACTTTTTTAATTGGGTTTTGCAGGATTATGCAACATTTGAATCAAATACAAAAACAATTGTCTTTTATAATGTGCCATCAGTAAACAAAGACATGTACTTTTATAAGGAAGTGAGCCTCTCGACCTGAGGCAATTTTTATTTTTGTAAATCCGAGTATTTCATCCTTTTTTATCTTATGAAATTCATGAAACTCTTTCACGCTTTTAAAAAGATAATTTTCATGTTATTATAACATATTTTTTGTTATACCTGCATACCAAATTATCCACTTTTAACAAGAAACTCTTTCTGGTATAACAACAATTTATTTTATTTTGTTACAGCACACAACCTTTCCCCTACAACACAAAATCAATGTATCTCATTACAAAAAGAAAATCTTTCTTGTTATTATTATTTGTATTATTATTGTTATTAATAATATTTTTTGTATTATTATTATTAAGTCAGTATGTTGTAATAACAAGACACTTCCATATTAACGTAACCTACATTTTCCATTCAAACTATCTCATTTTAAAGAGAAACTGAGCAAATATTGTTTTGATTTGGTGACAGCAATACGCTGTGGTACAGAAAAGGGAAGCCTTAAAATAAGATTGATTAGGCACATTTCAGCAGGCTTATTACATCTGCATCCAATAAATAATCTGCAAAATTATAGAAAATATAACTGCTACTATCCTGTGGGCTCACAACATGCGGGAGTAACTGCTGGGGTCGGGTGCGCAGCCACACGGGTGGCAGTGAAGGCCAGGGACCTCGACGGACCGGACCCGGGCGGGAGAGGCTAGCTCTGGGGACGTGGAACGTCACCTCTCTGTGGGGGAAGGAGCCGGAGCTTGTGCGGGAGGTGGAGCGCTATCAGTTGAATCTGGTAGGGCTTACCTCTACGCACAGCCTCGGTTCTGGCGCCGGACTCCTGGATAGGGGTTGGACTTTATTCTTCTCTGGAGTTGCCCAATGTGTGAGGCAACGGGCGGGTGTGGGGATACTCACAAGTCCCCAGCTGAGTGCCGCTACGTTGGAGTTTACCCCGGTGGACGAGAGGGTCGCCTCCCTACGCCTTCAGGTTATGGGGGGAAAACTCTGACTGTTGTCTGTGCATATGCACCGAAAAGCAGTTCGGAGTATTCGGCCTTCTTGGAGACACTGAATAGAGTCCTGTATGGGGCTCCAGTAGGGGACTCCATAGTTCTGCTGGGAGACTTCAATGCGCACGTGGGCAATGATGGAGGCTCCTGGAGTGGCGTGATTGGGAG
>CAKAKR010034214.1:0-49736 GCA_916700685.1 Adelosebastes latens
ATGAATATGGATGGACAAAGGAGGATGCCCCCCACTCAAACACACATAAAGGACACCCACTCTGCAATTATGCCCATTGTGTTCTCTTCCTGTTGTAGCGAAAACCTCTCCATCTTAGTCATGTTGTTGAGCTCCTATCTGATTTTCAGCTGACAGCTTATCTGACCCTGTCTGGCCTTATGTACATAAACACATATAGAACACAAACACACACCTTGAATCCTGGGATCTACACACTTTCAGGAATTTTAAAAGCGTTTCCTGGACCTTCAGATCATGAAACACGCTCTGCCTTTAAAGGAAAAAGTTGGATTTTTCTCGTAAATAAAAAAAAGAAAACGTCCATTTCAGCCTTTAGCTGAAACAACCCCCATGATGACTATGCCTTCCCGTTCAAGAAAAGCGAAGCCACAAGGAGCTACAGAGACTTTTGAGGAGATGTTTTGCCGTCTTGTGTTATGTTATGAGATACTATCAGTGGCGACAGACACAATAAGGGTGGCTCCCGGAGGAAAGCTGGGAAAATACAGGAAGTGAAGTGTTGTGAGGACGGGAAGTCGCACTACGGCTGTTTGTGAGGGGCACTTGAGAGTGTGTGTGGTGCTTCCGTGGGGGATGAGACTGCCATCAGTGTGTGTGTCTGTGTGTATACTAGAAAGAAACAGACCTCAGACATGCACCAAACAATGACACATAACCACACACACACACACACACTTTTCACTCCTGCGTCCTAACTAGAAGTAGCGCCCTTCATTCCAGGAATGCTCCCCAACCCTTCGCACGAAATGATGTCATCAACCCTCTTTAACATCAACATGTGTTTGTGGTGTTTTTCATGTGTGTGCGTGAGTCTGTTTATACATACTGTTGTCTTACACTGCTTTGGTATGTGTGTGTATCTGAGTGGGTGAGCATGTAAATCCCAAGTGAGTAAATGTGTATAACTATGGTTGTGTATCGTGTTGAGCAGGTATATTAGTTATTGGGCTTTTCCATTGGCAGTTTTGCTGCGCTGAGTCAAACTTTGCTGCGCTGATTTGCGTTACCATTACCAGATTTAGCGTAATGGCGTAATTTTAGAGTTGTGCCTATGGAGGACAGAATCTGCCAAAATCAAAAATCAATCAATAAATAAATAAACTCGATAAATAAATGTCATTAAATGTAGCAAAAACAATATTAAAAATAAATGTAGCCGTTAATTAATTGATCAAATGTGATATAAATTGATATTTATGTTTTAATTTGCTTTTTTATTTTTTTTAATCTTTGTATTAATTCCCTTATTTATTTACTATTCTGTTTATTTTTCCCTTTTATTTATTTATGTATTTATTTTCATTTATTTATAAATATATTTTTTTATTTTTGCATTTATTTTGTATTTATTTATCTATTTTATATTTATTTTTTAAATGTATGTATTTATGCATTTATTTATGCACAATTTGATTTTGGCACGTTCCGTCCTCTACAAGTCTGATAATACTGTGGAGAGGAAGAGAACAAGCAGCAAAAATAATGCGGGACTGAATGAGTGCTTATTCATCGTTTTACAGATGCTCCTTTGTCCACTACACACACAGATGCAGATCCTGCTGTGCTGGGCTGACATGCCGAATCAAACCGAGTCGAGCCAAGCCAGCACAAACCCACAAATCCCTATTAGTGTGTAATAACTGTGTGTGTGTGTGTTTGTACCTGTGCTGAGCAGAGGTGCTGGTGCATTAGCGATGAAGTCAGAGGCTGAATCTCTGACATCCTGGTCTTCATCCTGCAGCAGCGTGAACAGACTCCTCCACAGAGACACAGTAGTGGACAGACCTGACAAACAAACACACATATTCTAACTTGAGGCCAGAAAAATGAAGATTTCTGAAAGATTTTGACTTCACAACACATTTGTGTTCACATCAAAGTATTTATCTCGACTCTTGACGGGAGGTTAACATTTCATCAAGTGGTTCCATGACTGAGACTCACCCAGCGGCAGATGGCGGCTGGTCAGCACAGTGGCCGTACAGTTGACCAACACCTTGGCGGCCATTAGCTTCACCTCCCCCGGCTGCTCCACGCTGCAGCACGAGCACACCAGCGCCCCCCATTGATCTAAACAAGCCACTGCACTCGCACCCTAGATGACGGGTTAATCAGAAAAATACACTCAGGTAAAGATTTACAGAGAAATTTTTAGTTTATCAGTTCCTTCAGTGATGTTACTTCAGTCCCACAGAACGATCTGGACGAGCGTCCAGTATCTTCCAGAGGTGATTGGTCTACATCTGGTGCCGGAAATCTGCATTTGTTTTGTTTGTTCACTTTTTAAAATTATTTCTCACCCTTCTGTAAGCTTATAAGTATTATAAGAAACTCAGATGGTTCTCTCAGTATTCGTATTTTGGTCACATGTGATGATTTCTTGTTAAGGAACCATCTTATAAGGTTTCTGATCCTGAATTGATGCTTTTTTTTTTTTTTTAAATCTCCACTCACAAGAAGGAAAATTGGCTTACATGACCACTGGCTACAATGGTTGTTTGGTTTTAATGTTTAATAGTCAATGATTTTTAAAAACATTTACAGTTAAGTAGGGATGCACAATATGGATTTTCTTCAGCTGATACCAATAATTGATAATTACCTGCTTCTCATGGCTGATAAGATAACCAATAATGTTATTTTTGCTTGTTCATAACCGCTAGTTTATGCACACCTGAAGGTAAGAAAGGCTAAGATGTTCAAATGTTCCATTATTTTTTCTGGTAAAGTAAATAAAAAAAACTTGTATTGCAAATTGCAATCATGTTGTCTTCCTCTGAAACTGTGAAGAGGCTCTCTAGTCACCGTGCTGTGCTTGTTCTTCTTCTCTGTATTTACTGGCGGATCGCAAACCAACTTTAAAAGGTGCAACGCCGCGTCAGGGCTCTTTCACCAGCCAGAAAAACAAGGAAATGGAGAAGGAGGAGTGTGTGGCTGCATCTTGCCATGTTGTACAATCATGTCTCTTTCATTCATCACAGCTAAAAGCTGGACTGGGATTACTTAGGGACTGTTTCGACAGCAAGTTTTCAGGAGGGAGCAGGCGTTTTGGAGTCACACAGTTGCCTTCCTTTTCCAGCATTTATATTGGTATTGGCCTGTTGCATGCCATGGTGCACAGAGATCAGGGCACAATATATAATTTAAGACCCAGAAAACACAATCCTGATATGCATCATGCATCCCTACAGTCAATTGAATTATCAAAATTGAAAATTGAAGTGTGATAACAGAACCTCACGAGTGAAAAAGTGGCAACTTGCCTCGTAGCGAGGTCAGTAAGCTGTTTATGCTAACTAAGCTACCAGAAACAGTTGAAACAAAACAGCAATGGACTGATGGGAGGTAGTAACAACCAATATCTTCTTCCTGTACATTTGTGAATTGTTATTTTAACCAAAGGTTGCCAACACTTTTTTCTATGGCTTTTCTATGAGATTATTAGCACATAGTCGGACTTTACCTGAGGGTTAGAGTTCACCAGTTGAACCACCAGTTGAGAGACCAGCGTCAGGGCGGCACAGTGGAGCTCCACACTGAAACACAACATCATAACACACCTGATACCAGCTTCCACATGTCCAAGAATAACTTGGTTAGTTTATTTTTAATGTTTGTCATTGGGGCTATACATTGGTAAACAAAATTGACTTTCACTTTCATATTAGTGGATCCCCTTCACTCTTTGTCCAATACAATGGAGGTGAAAAGAATTCATTTGGGTTGCTTAGAAGCACAGTCAATGAGTATTTTTTTTATTTAATCATTTAATTTGACATATTAGTGCAGTGTGAAGGTCTGAAAATGATAATGTGCTCCTCAGGTCGTTCTGTGGAAACCGTTACGCACACACTCCCAACACCGTCAACTACACACACACACATCACTCAACTGTATTGACTTACAATCCACAAAAGAAGTGTGCTGGTACTCACCACTACATTATGGATCACAATAGCCCGAGTGCCATTCAATCACACGGCGGACAAGGGCAGCAAGCAACCCAATCTCACCCCTCCCCGGCTCTAATCATAACCCTGGGGCCGCTCCAGAGGGAAAGTGGATCCCCGGGTCCAGAGATTGTGGCCAGGAAAAGGCTTTGCAGGGCTAAAAGCCTTTGTAATCCAATCCTTATTCAAGCCTGTATTCTCTTGTCGGGGTGAGAAAAGTACAGCAGTGGTTTGTCAAGGAAGGTGTGTGTGTGTGTGTCTGTCAATGCGTGTCAAAGGGTTTAAAGTGTACGCACACACTCACACACAAACACTGCTGGAACAGTGTGTGCCAAATCAGTTTGTGGTGAGAGGAGGGCCAGCGTCGCTCATAAACTCTCACAAAAATAATGGTTTCTGCCTGACAGGTGTGAATAATCTAATGACGCTCTAATGACGGCCTTTCAGAGAACAAATATCAGCTTTCATCTATGTTTTTTTATTTTTAAAAACTACCAGTCTCTGTTGCTGGTGGACAATTCGATAACCTAAATACTGCAATGACACACGAGCAACCACGCAAACACCCGCGCAGAAAGGGGCCATTAGTAAACTCCAGGTGTGCCCTGGTGCAGGTTTGAGGTGCAGCCAGTGAACCGGTGTGTCCCTCCTCCATGGACTCTGGCTCTGAATGGAGGCTTGACAGCCAGCCTGCCAACGCCGCATCAGGGCTCTTTCACCAGCCAGAAAAAACAGGGAAATGGAGAAGGAGGAGAGTGTGGCTGCATCTTGCCATGTTGTACAATCATGTCTCTTTCATCCATCACAGCTAAAAGCTGGACTGGGATTACTTAGGGACTGTTTTGACAGCAAGTTTTCAGGAGGGAGCAGGCGTTTTGGAGTCACACAGTTGCCTTCCTTTTTCCAGCATTTATGTTGGTATTGGCCCATTGCATGCCATGGTGCACAGAGATCAGGGCACAATATATAATTTAAGACCCAGAATACACAATCCAAATGTTTACCGAACACAAATACATGCATGAACATAATTAAAAGTATTTAAAAAATGAAAAACATTGTATTTCCAAAGCAGTCTCACTTCTTATGGATTTTTTTAGCCATTTTACTGGCGTGGCTGTCGAGATAGTAATGCCTCAACGATGTTTGGATGGATTGCCATGAAGTTTGATAAAGATATCCATGGTCCTTAACTTTTCATCTAGCGCCATCATCACCACCACAATTTTTTTAATTTGTCCAATACTTTGGTTTATGACTAAATACCTGCACAACTAATGACATTCCCATCAACATCAGCTGAACTTTGTGTTTAGTGCTAATTAGCATGTTTGCATACTGACATTTCCTGCCATCTCTCCACTGTCAGTATTCTAACAAAGGCATAAAATTTCCCCCAGAAAAGGGTTAAAGGTGTGGATCAGTGGCAACAATTTAAAAAAAAATTAAAGGAACAGTGTGTAGTATCTGGCGGTATATAGCAGTGAGGCTGCGGATTACAACTTCTCCCCTGTGCCCAGCGTGTTGGAGAGCTACGGTGGCCGACGCAACAACGCGAATGGCCCTCTCTAGAGACAGTTGTTGTAAGAGTTGAGTGGGAAGTGAGTGGTGAAGCAAGAGAGGCGGGCGAGTAACATTAGCGACTCCGGCCCTAGCAGGAAAAGTTAACAGTGTTTGGTTTGTCTGTTCTGGGCTACTGTAGAAACATGGCGGTGCAACATGGCGGACTCCGTAGAGAGGACCTGCTCCCTATGTAAATATAAACGGCTCATTCTAATTAATAATTAATCTAATAATATTATACATTAAGGAAAACACACTTATTAATATTATATTCCATTTCTGCCAATAGATCCCCCTAAAAGTTACACACTGGTCCTTTAAATAGAAATGCCTTAAATTTTCATGACACATTTGAAAAACAGTTTTGCAGAGTTGTGAATTACTTTATGTTTCTAGCACTTATTCCTGACTGTGACTTCAGGTATCATACTTTTTTGATCCTATTCATTGAAATAGATATTGGTTAGAACTGTGAGTCCAGGTTCCTTAAAGGTGCAAAGTGTAAGATATGGCCAGAAGTTTAGTTTAAAACATTAACAAAATTAACATTATCAACAAAATATGAGGAGGTTACAGTGTTGACGTTATGTCAAAGACGTCTATGTATTGTGTTGCAGAGATATCTACTGAAATGAGCACTCCCCGGCCCATCCTGTCTTGTAATACCACTTGTACCTCGAGAGGAGGTACTAGAGTCCAGTCTGCCCTCAGTCCAACATGAGAGTACGAAGAAGTAGAGCTGCCCCGAAGGCTTGTCAATCATGTTGCGTTTTGATAGTTTGTTTCTTGTTTGTTTTTCGTTTTGTCCTCTCCTTCACTGCACTAATATGTAAAATGAAAGGGTTGGTTCACCCTAAAAAGCACCCCAAATGAAGTTCTATTTACCTCTAATTACAAATTTGAAAAGATTATTTGTACATGTATGTGTGTCTTCTCTGACCTGTGAGCAGAGTTCTGAGCCAGAGCAAGAAGGTGCAGCAGGACCTCCTCCTGGGATAAAACCTTATCTCCATCCCTCCATCCGAGCTCACCGCTGGAGCTCAACACACACAACACGGAGAGGACCTGAGAGGAGGAAGGACAAAGAGATGGTCAAAGGAAATCAGATATTAATGTAGTCACACACTGAGAGCTGCTGGTGAGGGAAGTTGCTCAGGGCCATCCATCAACACAGCTTTGGTGTCCTCTCTGCAGTGCGGCTGGCAAGTTGCCCCGAGGGTATTTTTACCACACCGGTCAGATCCTCCCTACGCACACCCTAACCACGGGTACACAGCTGCCTCGCTCTCCCTTTCACACACACTGCACACAAATACACACATGAATATGGATGAGATGCTCAAAGATGTGCAGGATCGCAGGCAAGCTTTCATCTATATCTCCCTCTTTCATTCAGACAGTAACAAGTTCCTCGTCCTTTAGAATCCATTCAGCTTAACCTCGCTGCTTCCCCCCTCCTCTCCATCCTTCCCATGCTGTTTTCTTTGCACGGTCACTCCTCCAGAGAGGGAGGCAGCTGACCGAGTCAGAGGAGGAAAAAAAGGCTGGTTTTCCTCGGCGTGAGACCCCGTTAAAAACACACATCCAGCCGAGAGCACATGTTGACATTCCTGCTGCATATCTCACTGATTATTATTTCTTTCTAGGCCCCAACCTGTTATTAGAGTGTTAAAATAAAGCTGGCTTTATAGGATCTGTGTGGGTGGAGAGCAGGGCGAGCGGGCGCATGCAATGTCTGTGTGTAAACATCTGTGTGTATTTGTGCATGTGAGCAGTAAAAAGAGAAGGTAGCGAGGTAGACCTCCTACCTGCTTGTCTGTTCTGACTGACTCTGAATGGTCTGATAGTTCAGTCAATCACAAATTAATCATCATTAGATTTAAGAAACAAGTGCCATATTATAGAACATTTAATTTAAAATAACAAGTTTCAAAGACATTTAAACATGTACGTATATATGTAAATAATTCAACAGCAAATACAAGTTAATTGTTGTCATTTAACCATTAAAGGACCAGAGTGTAGGATTTAGCAGTTAGTTTGCAGCCAACTGAATACCCCTCTGCTCATCCCTCCCTTTCCAAGTTTGTCAGAGAACTACGGTGGCCTTCAGGTAACGTAAAAACAAGAAAGGCTCTCTCTAAAACCAGTGTTTGGTTTTTTCGTTCTGGGCTACTGTAGAAACATGGCGGAGCAACATGGCGGACTCCGTGAAGGTCGTGTCTAGAACGTAACCCACAAAGTGCGAAATCTGATCTGAGATCTGCAAAAACTCTTGCGAGACTCGCTGCCTGACGACCTATCTTAACCTTAACTATTCAAAATCAATACCTAAACTTAACCGTCTCACAAGTGTTTCGCCAACTTGTGGGTTCCCTTCTAGACTAAGCTAACAAAATGTTTGTCTGATTCTTAGTTTCAGGCGATTATACACTAATGAAAACATAACTATGAATATTATAGTCCATTTCTGCTAATAAATCCCCCCAAATGTTACACACTGGTCCTTTAAGTGAATTTTAAAGCTGCACTAACCAATTCTTTAAACAAAAAATGGATGTATAATGTAAAAGGGTTGCTAAATAGTAACAAACCCACAATATCAATCAACTCTGTAGTTTCCCTCAGCTGTATGAAGCATCTTTAAGCTCTTTATTTCGGTTTTTCGGCCTTTTTAGCAAAAAAACCTCTGATGAACTCACTGTATGCTACTTGTCCATCACCAAACGGCACACAGACAAAGTTAACGCTAGCGACTAGCTGGTGAACATAGTGGAGCATCTAGCATTTAAAGAGAGATATTTTTTCTCAAGAGTTAAACTATTGTGTATAAATAGGCAATTGTTTTCTAAAAGTTTTGCTGTAACAACTTTATAATGTGACATTATGTCAATGTAATGCTTTCAGTTTCCATGAATGCAGCATGCAAATACACTGGCTCTAGAGAGTTAGCCTATAATTAGAACAGCAGTAGATACAACACACAGCTAATGTTGTCCACATTTGATACTGTTGGAGACAAGTCATTTGGAAATGTTCTAATGCACTGACGAGTAGTGTCCAATGGCCACAGCAGTCCATTACACTTGTGCTGGACAGACACGGTGTAGTCTATTGGCTTTTCTCAACTCCAGTGAGAGTGAATCAATCACTGGACCAGTAATGCCACTCTAAGCCAGTGTCATTATTCATTAAGCCACTGCATTTCTCTCTCTTTATTCTCTCTTAACACAGTTTAAATCCCTGTATGTTTTTCACTGTTCCTCCAGCCGTCTGTCTGCCAGGTATTTGAACTCCAACGCAGCTGGTCTGACCATCTCTGCTGCTTCTGACTTTAACAACCTGCTTTAATGAGCTCCCGTCTTGCAACACACTCGACTGCCCGCACACTCAAATATACACAGTCACAGGAAAACATGCCAACTCAGGCGTAGATGCGTACAGACTTTCATAGCTGTGACATGCAAATAAACAGTGACGCCCACCCGGCATGAACAGACACACACACACGAAAAAAAACGTTAACAAATATAAAAGCTACCCAGCATGCACAGCGGTGCTGTCGAGCCCTTACTCTTTCTGTCTTTTTAACCTTGACGGCCTGAAGGTGTTGCTGCTTTTCACTGGTATTAACTTGGGCCAGAGCAGATCTCACGCCAAACCATGAAAGAGATTTTAAAGAGAAAGGCTGCCAGATGAAGTTTCACTACATGACTTTTACTTAAATGTCAAAACATCATAATGAATCCAAACCTCAAATTGCCTTTTATTTCTTTACACTATGTGTAAAGAAATAAAAGTATTTTTCTCAGCAGACTGACCTGATGGTGTCACCTGCTTCTCAAGGCTCCACAGACTAATGCTGCATTTCCACTGCATGCTACGGCACGACTCTACTCAACTGTACTCGCTCTTTTTTGTTTTTCGATTACCAAAAGTTGTGGATTGTACCTTCTACTTTTTTGGTACGACCTCGGTCGAGGTTCCAAGCGAGCTGGGCCAATACTAGAAGGTGGAGTTAAAACACTGCAGACCACTGATTGGTCGGACAGAATCGTCACTAGCGCGACACGGGACATCCTGCACAAATTTTTAAATAGCCAAGCTACCGTCAATAATGACCATAATTGTTTTATTCACTCAACCCAGATTTTAAAAAATGGCAGCCCGCAAAACTATGTCGTACACTACGTACAGGACATCGTACACTACGCCTTACACCTGGCCGTACACTACGCCGCACACTACGCCGCACACTACGCCGCACACTACGCCGCACACTACGCCGCACACTACGCCGTACACTACGCCGTACAGTAGGTCGTACACTACATCGTACACTACGCCTTACACTAGGTCGTACACTACGCCGCACACTACGCCGCACACTACGCCGCACACTACGCCGCACACTACGCCGCACACTACGCCGTACAGTAGGTCGTACACTACATCGTACACTACGCCGTACACTTGGCCGTACACTAGGTCGTACACTACATCTTACACTACGCCTTACACTTGGCCGTACACTACATCGTACACTACGCCTTACACTTGGTCGTACACTACATCGTACACTTCGCCTTACACTTGGCCATACACTAGGTCGTACACTACATCTTACACTACGCCTTACACCTGGCCGTACACTAGGTCGTACACTACATCTTACACTACGCCTTACACCTGGCCGTACACTAGGTCGTACACTACATCTTACACTACGCCTTACACCTGGCCGTACAGTAGGTTGTACACTACATCGTACACCACGCCTTACACTTGGCCGTACACTAGGTCGTACACTACGCCTTACACTAGGTCGTACACTACGCCTTACACTAGGTCGTACACTACGCCGCACACTACGCCGCACACTACGCCGCACACTACGCCGCACACCACGCCGCACACTACGCCGCACACTACGCCGTACACTACGCCGTACACTACGCCGTACACTACATCGTACACTTTCGTTTCACTGTCATCTGATTCTAACGCTGTATGGTTGATCCTACTTATCTGTTCTTTACTGTTTGGGGAATCAAAATAAAACTAAGAAAGCATCTCCAGGTATTTGTATTAGGATGTCCTCACTAATCAAGAGTGTCCCAGTGTGCTCAGATAAACTTCCACGTGCTTACGGTTTTAAAAGGCACCTGGGGACTGTTAGCAGTTACCTGAAACACGTCACAAAAGTAGCCACTTGACTACAAATACCTCAAATGTGAGTATTGGGTCAGACCCTATGTGTCATTTCCTAATTTGATTTTTACTTGAATTAGGATTTTATTTTGTTAGAAGCCTTATATGGTGTTGAATGAGAGTTTTTACATTTGTTTCTCTGAAATATTTTCTGCATTTTCAGAATGTGACGAGGCATTCAGGCAACCATATGCGTCCTCTAATGCAGCAGATTCCTTTAACACAGACATTCATGTCTTGAATAAGGCCTGAAGATAACGGACTTGTTCAGACTTTGGAAGCATCATCACTGGGCAGACTAGCAGACCAACACTATGTCCTTGGCCTACTACTGCTGCTCCTGTTCCTCTCCCAGAATGCTTCACTGGAGTCCAGGGCGAGCTATGGCAACTGGCCCGTTGGGCTGGCGTGTCCTTGGCGCAGGGGAGGCTCCACTTAACGGGGCCCGACACTTTAAACATTAACGGCTGGCCTGTAAAGCAGCGCCTGGCAAAGAATGCACAACCAAACACATGCATACAAAGAAACAAAAACACAACACGTATAAAAAAACACAAGTCTGCAGCGGCGTGGCAACACACACATACAGTACATACAGCCAGCCAGCCAGTCCCAGCAGCGCTGAGTCATGTCAGCTCTGGAGGAGTGTTAACGACAGGAGTAACAGAGCAGATCTGCTGGCTGCCTGTCCTCGCTTTATGAACACACTGAAATACCACCTCCTGTCCCCAAACAGGAAATAGGCTGCATTTTCCCCTCCAAAACTTGTTAAGAGTGGAAGCCTACCAAACCCCTCATGAGTGTGTGTAAGTGAGTGGGAGAGCGAGCGAGTCAGCTCACTGCCAGCGTGCTTGGCGTGTCCCCCTGCGGCCGATTAGCGTCTCACGCAAGCCTCTGCAAGATGGATTTGGACATTTAATCAATTTGCAGCCAATGTCCCTGCGGTTCAGTGAATCTGTGATGAATAGGAAAAACATATTTTTTGGAAAGGGTTCCTCATTGTGTGATGACAGGACTCCGAAATTATGCTGCTTATGGCCCGTCACACACTCACACACAAGCACGAACAACGGATTATACACACACACATAAAACAACCAGACACATATACAGGCTCTCAAACAAACACACAACAAACACTTGCACCTCCTGTAATGTTTTGTGTGTGTGTGTGTGTGTGTGTGTGTGTGTGTGTGGTCTCACCTTGGCCAGACACTGGGGGTGTGTCTCGTGAAGAGCCAGGCTGGTCAGGTTAGACAGGGTGGTCTCG
Source organism: Adelosebastes latens (assembly GCA_916700685.1). Taxonomy (NCBI): domain Eukaryota; kingdom Metazoa; phylum Chordata; class Actinopteri; order Perciformes; family Sebastidae; genus Adelosebastes; species Adelosebastes latens. Next base: position 12,037 of record CAKAKR010034214.1, read on the forward strand.
TCCAGCCACTGAGGTCTGCTCTTCTTCTCCTCCTCTTCCTCCTCCTGCAGTCTCCTCAGGACCCCCTCCAGAGCCAGCTCCCTCACCTCGTACTGAGGGCACCGCAGCAGACACTGCAGGAGCTGGCTCGTGTGCCCAGGGCCCCCCCAGAGCTCGGGGATCTCCACGCTGGCGCTGAGGGCCACTCGGGCGAGGCTGAGCAGGTACTGGGTGCTGCCGGGTCCCACGGTGGTAGAGGAAGTGTCGGAGGTGACGAGGTCTGAGGTCATCAGGATGGAGAGAGCTTCCTGACGGAGGTCACTGACCTCTGAATCTGACAAACACACAAATCTTCATGTTAGCTGACAACGTAGCATGAGGACACACTTTTAGCGTGCTTATTTATACGATATTTCAAGTCAAGTACATTTTTGTATAGCCCAGCCTCAGGGGGCTTTACAATCTGTACAGGATACGACCCCCTCTGTCCTTTACAGTGCGACCCTCAGAAGATGAGGCACTGAAGGACTAACAACACTACAGTGTTGTAAATAAGATATTTAGACTCTTTTGTAGCCCGTGCATTAGTTTAGAACTGTGAACAGACAGTTTCACTGGAACTACTTAGTAGGTGTACATTATCAGGAATTAATGGACACCCTGCAGCCAATCAGAATCGAGTATTCACCCAGACCATTGTATAAGCATTAATATTGACCATGTTATCCTTGCATTTTTCTGTTGATATCATACCGCATGTCTTTTAAGTCTTTGGTTTGTGTTGATATCATAGAATATATATTTTACAGTCCACACTCTTTAACGGCGTATGAAATGACCATTAGTATATCAATTACTCACCCCGTGTTACATTGAATTCTCATTAGAAAACTGATTTTCTCGCATGCCTCCACGGCGAACAAAGAATCCAAAAACTGAGAAAAGTGTTAATGAACTGAAGTAAATGGGGTCCCTGTGATTTATCACATGATTGTCCATAGTTAATCACGATTAATCGCATATTAATCACACATTATTATCTGTTCAAAATGTACCTTAAAGGGAGATTTGTCTATTAGAGTATTTAATAGTCTTATCAACATGGGAGTGGGCAAATATGTTTGCTTTATGCAAATGTATGTATATATTTATTTTTGGAAATCAATTAACTACACAAAACACTGACAAATATTGTCCAGAAGCCCTCACAGGTACTGCATTTAGCATAAAACCTATGCTCAAATCATGCTGTCAGTGTGTCAGTGTGCTGTCTTGACTATGACTTGCCCCCAACTGCATGTGATTATCATAAAGTGGGCATTTCTGTAAAGGGGAGACTCGTGGGTACCCATAGAACCAATTTTCTTTCATGTATCTTGATGTCAGAGGTCAAGGGACCCCTTTGAAAATAGCCATGCCAGTTTTTCCTCGCCAAAATTTAGCGCAAGTTTGGAGCGTTATTTATACCCTTCTACGCGACAAGCTAGTATGACATGGTTGGTAACAATGGATTCTTTAAGTTTTCTAGTTTCATATGATGTCAGTGTCTTCACTTTAGCTTTAAAACTGAGTCTTCTACATCCTAAATATCACAAGTTGCGTTAATGCGTTAAAGAAATTAGTGCCGTTAAAACAAATTGGCATTAACACGTTAATATCACATTAACTTTGACAGCCCTACTGCCATACATCACACACTGTTCATTTAACATGTCAGCCTCATGTCTGAATTAGCCCTCGAGTCACCACTGCAATCTCACTAGGTCGGTCGGACGGACGTGTAACATTTCACTAACACTTCCAGCGTGGCTCATGTCTGAGTTGAATGGCGTCTCATTAACGTAATTCTACAGCAGAGCGAGGTTATGCGGAGATAATGTTTATTTTGGCCTACTTTCTAGGAAAACTGTAATAAATCCTCCCTGTTTCCATTTAGGATTAATAAAGATTTAGCTCATTTTGACTCTATTTTGCCTGGCCATGTACATCTAAAACATTGTAGGAAGTTTATTGAAATATTCCCAGTCTGCGTATCCAGTCCAACCTCTCTACGAGCTAAACAAACACACACACACACACACACTAACACGGTAACACACACACAGTCCTTTGTGAAGCAAACAGATGCAGACAACAGGCCAGACTGAAGAAGCCAGCCTCCTATGTTCCTTTCTATTTTCACTTTTATAGGAAAGGCTGCGTCAGTGTCTGTTTGGAAATGCCCATGGCTGTGCCAACCCAGCCACCTGTGAACATACACCCTTGGGGAGAGTGATGGGCAGCACAAATAAACACACACACATGCACACACAGGCACGCACTTCCTGTGAAATATAAGTATAATCCAGAGGCAGGGCAACTATAGAGTAACCCAATGCCGTCCTAAAGCTGTGCTCCTCCCTACAGTATTGCTCCAAGACTCCACACAGACCACGCTTTGACAGCCAACTCAATTAGTTTAACGCACACACACACACACGCACACACACACACACGCACATACGCACACGAACACACACACAAGGAAAGCTTATGAAACCCGGTGCAACTCAATCTGGCCCTGCAGCGGCACTCAAAACGTGGCCTGACAAAAGAGCGGGAAATGCCGCATTCCTCCAGAGATGGGCCGGGTTACCGTGGAGACGGGCCAGGTTACTATGGAACCTGATCCTCAAAGGGGGGTCCGGGGCCAAATAAGCATAGCCTAATGGTTATAATGGGGGGAGGGGGGGCACAGTAATGACACCGATGATGAAGGGAGGAGAGAGAGAGAGGAGGATGACTGAAGGAGAATGGGAGCGTGTCAAAGAGAAAACGGCTGTCTGTCACGGTGGAGTAGACAGAAACGTGGAGTGTGTGTGTATGTATGTGTGTGTGTGTGTGTGTGTGTCAAAGGATTGAAGAAACAGCATGCTACCATTAGCTTGTCACACACTGATGCATTCAAATGTAATGCTACGGTCCTGATTCATACCTCATGATTATGTGTACGTTGCAAAGACACACAAAATCATTACACACGCCGCTAGAAAAACACTAAAGGAAAGCAAATCACGCAAGGAGGCCCAAAAAAATACTCTTTCAACTGACTCCAAACGCACTCATTAGGAGAGGGAAGGAAAAAGAAAAGGTAGAACGAAAGAAAAGGCAGAGCCAAAAACTGGAAAAAAAAGAGCAAATGAGGGAGGAAGTCAGAGAGTAAGAAAGAGAAAGAGGAAAAACATCATTAGTCAGGATGCAAAGCTGCTTTTTATGATGTCCTTTATTAAAATAGTGTGTGCGGAGGCGGAGGAGGGGAGAAGTCAGGCATTCCCTCAGCGAATGAAAGGCGTTCCTCTGAGGGCCATTTCAATGTGATTTTTCATGCCCGATCATAAACAGCCATTGTTCTCCCACAGCTGTGTTTATTTAAATCTGTGTCTACAACACTTGTGTCTCTTAACGCTGCTCGTGTGCGAACCTGCACCTGGACCGCGTCCAGACTCCATTAAGTCGTGATTACTGTTCGATATTTCGGGATACTCCGGGATGAGGACTGGCTCAGTGGATTTACAGCGCCAGCAGCAAGGCATCGAGATCATTAATAAATGTTCTCAGAGGAGAGTTTACGTGTGCCGGTCTAAATGCTGAGATTTATAGAGTGCTGAAAGTTAAAATGCCATTAAAATGTGGCCGAGACAGTCATGCTCCCTTCAGGATCAACTGTTACATTCTTGACTTTTTGTTATCTAGCGCTGTCATTAGGTCAAGATTTTAGTTTGTCCAATGCATTAGTTTAGCGCTGCAACAAACATTTTTTCCATTATCTCAATTAATCCACAAATCATCATTCAGTGAATAATGCCAATCCCACTGGTGACATTACTTGTTTTGTCTTACCAAGAGTCCAAAACCACAAAACAATAAATCTTCACCAATAATCAAAATAACTGCCAAATTAATTTTCTGTGAATCGACTAATTGACAAATCATTTCAGCTATGCTTTGGTTCATGAACAAAAACATGACAAACTAATGATATGCCGTTTAATCTCAGCTGTACTTTGTGTTCTTTAAGCCCCGTTTCCACCGCAGGAACTTTCCCTTGGAACTAGGAACCTTTTGAGGAACTCAAACAGGGAACAGGGACTAGGGTCTAAATATTTTCCGGGCCGTTTTACCACACCAAAAGGCCCTGGTCGTGAGGTAGTACTTTCATAAAGTACAGAAACTCAAACACACACGGCGCCACTGCTTCAACTGTACAGCTTCATTCATAACACCGTGAAGTACTCTAGTATCGATTTAGGACCATTTTAGGACGAGGGGAGAGCATTTCTCTTTGTTTGATAACATTAAAAGTAAAGTTATATCCGTCGGCTTCCCGACTTTTTAAAAAAGAAAAAAACTTTTAGTTCCTTGAAAAGTAGTCCCGGCGGGACTAAAATTACCATATATTTCTCGGTGGAAACTCGGCTTTAGCAAATGTTGGCATGCAATCAAGCTAAACGTAGATGGTGAACATGGTAAACATTTTACCCTCTTAAAGGATAACTTGGGTATTTTTCAACCTGGACCCTATTTTCCCACCTTGACCTCTTGATCCGGTCTGTTTGTTATTGTGTCTAACCAAGTCTCGCTCAAGGAGAAGTCTCGTTCTGAAATCTCGTGAGATGGTTAGCCCTCATCCACATAGTCGAAATCATCTACAATACCGGCATTCCTCTCTTCAACTCTCATTCACGGTTCCACCGTTGTCTTCCGGCAACAAGTCACATGACACAATAACAAACAGACCGGATCAAGAGGAAGATAAAGAAAACCATTATATTTCTCTGTAGGGTCCTTTCCATGATGTTGTCAGACACTTATAATAACAATCTCAGAAATTGTTGTCCCCATTAGTCATTTAGACACAAAAACATGGGAAAATAGGGTCCGGCTTGAAAAATACCTTAGTTAGCCTTTAACATCAGCATGATAGCATTTTCACTGTTAGCATGTCGATGTTAGCATTTAGGTCAAACCACCAATGTGCCTCAGTCCAGCCTCACAAAGCTGCTTCGACATGAAAGTGGCTGGAAGTAATTATTATGAATGTTGGTCAAACCTCAATAACAATCATTTAAATCTGATTACTGTAACTGAACCCATTTATGATCAAACAGCAAATAATTTGATCAAAGCACTGATATGGTTTGCAGGAACCTGATTTCCCGAATAATCAAAGTTTACATTTTTGTTTGACGGTCACATTCACGTCTAGAGGGATGTGTGGAAACAGGAAACATTGTATTTGGTTCCACAAAGTGAGAGAGAACAGGGAAATCTGGTGTTATTGCTAGCCATACCGCTGCTCTCGAGTACACACACACAAATATCCATCAGATCCACTGTATAACCTCCAATCAAAACATGGAAAGAAGTCAGACTTTGGTGGACACATGCCTCATTAAACTAAAACATTCGTCAAGGTCTGTGGTTGTGCTGATTTTCACGGTGCAGTTGTCATGTTTTAGTCAAGAAACTTGAGACTAACCTGGTGTTATTAGCCCGTGTAGACGCCCAGAATGAAAATACTGTAGAACTGCAGTCTGTACTGATGCAGGCCAAACTTTGAAGTCTATGAAAACAACCCAACAAATGGGATGTAGAAAAAAAGAAAAAGAAAATACTCCCCATGAAGTGATGCTTGAGAGAACTAGATCCATATCATCTGTGGGTCATATGTTTAGGGGAGCTAACCTGTGTGAGGCTTCATGTGTGATGGCCTGTTTTACAGCATAGCTCAAATATCTGAACTAAATGTAACATCTGGTTGAAATAAACCTGGTCCAACATTAAAGTTGGTGGTGTAGATGGGCACTGAACCATGTTGGGGTGGAGGACGCTGGTCCAGAGAACACTTTGTAAGCCAAACTAAACTGTAAGTTAACAGCCAAGTCCACTCCAAAAACACCAGCACTTTAATACCACGCTTTTAAAGAAGTGTCACTGGGAAACACAGAGGGAAACTCCACGTGTGATGTTTGAACATGTTATATGGTTTAAGGTATAAGAGTTTTAGATTGTACTGATGTACCACAAAAACTAAAGTGTGCTTGGGTGTGAGTGTGTGTGTGCCAGTAAGCTCACTGGTTCTCCATTAGTAGCGTCCGTGGCCCACTAAAAGCTGGCAGTAAAGACGCTTTGCTGTGTCAAGCTTCAACGTTGGCGAGACACTTGCACGTGCTCTCACACGCAAGCACACAGCTGGATTTCACATCAGCTTCCACCTTCATTACCCAAACTGTGAAAAACAAACCCCAGACGCTACGTGTGTGTGTGTGTGTCTGACAGTGTTAGAGAGCTGACCTCCTTCTCATGCTGATGGAGCTTTACAATTTGCTGAGGTCCCTCCCTCTAATTACCCTAAAAGCTCTGTCCCTACATATATATTCATGTCTGTTTGCGGGTTGCTCGTTGTCCTAACAGTGATATAAATAACAGCAAGCAAAAAAAAAAAAAAAATGACGACGTTGTCTAGCAGCCACAGTAGCTGCTAGATTCCTAAATTCATGGGGACGTTTTACTACTTTACTGGCCACATTACTGTTGATTGTCTGCCAAAACATTATGACAAAGGCAGTGCATCTACAGGAGTGCAAATGGAAAATGTTTTAGCAGATGACTCCAGACTGAAGCTCTGTTCTCTATTGTACTAGAACAGTGATTCCCAAATTGTGGTACACGTACCATTGGTGGTACGCAAGCTCTGGTCTGGTGGTTGCTAAAAGACTTAACAACTACACTCGTTCTGGGCTACTGTAGAAACATGGCGGACTCCGTGAAGAAGACCCGCTCACTATGTATATATGAAGGACTCATTCTAAGCTAACGAAAACACAACGATTCTTAGTTTCAGGTGATTATACACTAATGAAAACATAGTGATGAAGATTATATTCCATTTCTGCCAATAGATGCCCCTAAATCCTACACACTGGACCTTTAAAACCGAAAAAAAACGTCATTTAATTTTATTACAAACAGTTATTCATTACATATACACATCACATTACAATTTGACGTCTGACATAGCATGAACTAGTAACATTAGCGTTAGCTAAATGCAGTTGGCTTAGGCCTCCTCAGTCACTGATAAAAGCAGAATGAGTGAAATTTTGAAATGACTTTGGCTGATGCTTACATTTTATTTTTAATTTTATTCTATTTTTGTGTGTGTGTGTGTGTCTGGGTGTGTTTTTGTTTTGTGGTTTTCCGTATGTCTTGCCTCAATTGTCGGTCTTTGGGTAACATTTCCTTTAACAGGTCTGCAAATCTCATGGTAATTAGGTGATAATTACCAAATTTGAATTTCTTTGGAATTACTGCCAAATTACCCCAATATTTACCTAAAAATCTATAAAATGACTTTATTATAAACATTATTTAATAATTAGATGCTAAAATAGCATATAATGGTTAAAATAGGACCCTTTAGGCTTGAGAAGCGGCTGTGCGCTGCTCTTCATTGGAGGTGGAAAAATCCAAAACTAATAGAAGACACTTCTGATCAGGCACAAATCTCACCATTGTGTGACTTATTGTCTACACAAATGTAACCTGGTAGTTAATGTAATGATTCAGGGTGTTTTTAAAGAAATTTCAAAGAAGTTATTTGCTTATTATTATCTATTTATCAGCATAAATGGAAATAAAGCATATCAATTAACTTTGTATTCTTTTCCTGGAAGTGTATTAAATAAATTACCAGTTCTTGGGAAATAGCAGAATATAATTATGAAATAATGTTTATAATAAAGTAAATACATTTTGAGGTAAATACTGGGGTAATTTGGCAGTAATTCCAAAGAAAATTCAAATAGGTAACTTGCTAATTATCACCTAATTACCATGACATTTGCAGACCTGTAAAATGAAGTGTTACCGGTCTTTGTATTGAGTCATTTTATTATGCTGAAAATAAAAATATTGAAAGTGAAATGGCTACAAGGTCCAAAAGACAGCCCAGAGGCAAGTGACAGCGCTGGCCCTGACAGTTCAGACGAACCTTTCAATGCTGAAAAGGGGTCGGAGCGCCGCCACTTCTAGCGCCACTGCTAAATAGAAAATGAAAAAGACGTTATCGGTCTGGGATTTACCATCAGAGGAACAGAGGAACAGAAAAGGCTGGATAACGGTGAGGTGGTTATTTCATTGTTACATTGTAGGAATCTGCAGTGGGAAGTGGTACCTGGGAAATTTGTGCTAGACTTTCATCTGATGTGTTTTAAAGGCTTGATTTTCATTCACCGACTCCTCTCGTTAACTAGTTTGGAATTTTTTTTGTGGGGTCGACTAAAGAGTGATGTGTTCCCATTCTTAGCTCCATTTGAATAGTATCAGAGTTATGATCATGTAAAGCGGTTCAGCACCCCCATGTTGGGAACCATGGGGCGTAATGTGTGGACTGGAGTATCCTGTAGTATTTCATAGAAGAAGGAGGAGGAATTGCAGCGGTTGGTGCATAATTCCCCGAAAAGAAAGCACAAAGTTAAATGTGGGCTCACCAAGCTGCCCAGGATCAACATCAATCTCATGAGCTCAAGTTGCTAGAAGCCTAATTATGGGAACACACTTTTTTGTGTACAAAGACAGATTGAACTTAAAGGATAGGTTTGGATATTTTCAAGTCTATCTTAATACGACACCCACATGCCGTACATGTATATACGCTGAGAGCGTTACAGCACCATTACCACGATGGAGATACCAACTTTTTTTTTTTTTTTTTTTTTTTTTTTTTAACTCAGACTGTTGTTAGCCTCATGTTAACTGCCCTGTGGGGTTTTATTGTAAACAAGCACATCTATATTTACATTCACCAAAACAAATTAGTATCCTGGAGGCCTGAACAACTCTAGTAAATACATTTTTTCACATAAAACATACCATTGTTAAGAAATATTTTAAGTACTACTTTGTTTACATCCATGTTTCTTTATCGCCGTGAAATGTCAATTAGTGGAAAGCGTGAAACCCTCAGAGGAAATGTGTACCAAGTCGCCTTGGGTACATGCATGGGCATCCTTGTGCATTCATGAAAAACAAACAAAACAGGGACCCATTTGTACAAACACTGCTCCATAGTGCTTTAAAGGTCCCATATTATGCTAATTTTCAGGTTCATACTTGTATCTTATGTTTCTACTAGAACATGTTTACATGCATTAATGTTAAAAAAAACAACTTTATTTTAAACCTGCTTTATAATAAAAAACATGACACTTTTTACAATATGGCTCCTTTAAGCTAAACTTCAGAATGCTTCTCTGAACAGAACAAGGACTGTGGCCCCATTTCTTACAGTGTAGTCACGCTACGAAGGGATCTCTTCATGACAATTATGAAGAGGTGGAATGATTACAGCAACCAATAACTCTCTCAACTTACATATGGCATCTGTGTAACCATATCTCTCCTTTAAAGCAGTGGTTCCCAACTTATTTTCTTTAAAACCCCCCTACTTGTGTCTATGAAAAACTGAGCTCCGAAATAGAATTTTTTTTTTTTTAATTGTGGTTAAATAAATGTAATTTATGGTGTTGTTAAATTGCTGCTAGACCGCCCAGTTAATACAGGTGCGTCAAGCAGGAGACTAAATAGGTTTTTGACCGCAGTGAAAATGTTATTTTTGAAAGGCTAAAAGCCAACAAATATGGACTGAAACTGAATATTTTGTTAGATTTTGCTACTAAGTAACATAAAAAAAGTTTTATATCCAGACGTTTGAATAAATGATCCTGTAAGTATGTTATTATGACTTTAGTTATATATGTGCAAATCAAATTTTGACAACCTCAGAGCAGGTAGATCCTGGCGCAACCTATGTGATCTTTGGCGCACCCTAAGGGGGGCCCGGACCCCAGGTAGGGAACCACTGCTTTAAAGAGCCGTCATTGGAAAACTGTTTGGAAAAGGGCAGACACTTTCAAAAAATACTAGGCAGGTGATTGGATGAACCATCTGTCAGTCAAACTAACAACAGCGAAACTAACTGAAGGCCAAAAACATCACATTCAGTGCCGTTCTTTACTCTTCTTTCAATGAAGAAACGCTCTCCGGTTCTGATATAACTGATGCTATTGCAGCATCTACGCTAACCTCTTCGGGAGCCCCCATTGATGCTTAGAACTAATAGTCACCACTCTGTATCGTCACACACGCCTAAGCCACGCCCGTAGCTTCCAGTAGCTCCTGACATGACGCTGATTGGTCCGTTGTCTGGCGAGCCGGACACATACATATTAGCCTGACGAGATGGATTTTCGTGTGACATTTGATTCAGCAATTCTCGCATGATCTTGTGACATTATGAGAATTCAGCTACCGTGCAAGGTTTGTACAAGAGTATTCACACTGATTTAGCATTGCACTGACCGCCAACAGATCAGTCAGAGATTCGGGTGTGTTATGCTAGAAGCGGTTAATATAATCGACCCACTAGTCTCAATTTTTAAACTTGTAGTCTTCAGCCCCAACCAAAGCTGACTCAACTGACATCACTTAAGTAAAATATTAAATTAATATAGCAAAAATTACAACAAGACACTTCTGATTTAAAGTGTATACACAGACATACTTGATTTACCAGGAAATAAATTAATGCTTATTCCAGATTCTTGGGCAGAGGAATAGTGACTCATTTAACATCATATTTTACCATCACTACCACATTAATGGAGACACATGAGATCCCAGCAAATTCACTAATACTTTAAACATTTATGTGTGCGTCTCCTTTTTCCTACTTCTCGTCTACCTCCCTCGCACCAAACGTCTCAGCTCTTTTTACTGGCACGGCTGAAAAGCAGAGAAACAGAAGACTGGCGGAGGTAGAGATGAAGCAATGGACGGTGGACGGTGGGGGCTTTTTTATGAGTCTGCGTGGATCAAAGGGCCGGCCAGAGAAATGTGTGCACACACACACAAAGACCTGTGTTCAGAGCCGAGAGGAATTGGCTGGTAAATGCAAAGTTCCTACTTAACGCAGGGTGCCAGTTAAAAAGAGAAAAAAGAGGAGTAATATTGAAAAAGCCGATTGTTCACCTCCTTTACTCCGGGTGCCAGGCACTCTTAAGAGCATGCTGCTTTCATATGAACTTAACCAACCTGTGGCTTTTTAACTCAACACCTGATTTGTTAGAAAAGTGCAATTGCACAAGAAGTAAAGGGCAAGGGATTGGAAATGAGGATAAGAAGGAAGGGAAAATGGAAAGACAGAGCAACAGCACTAGAGAGAGGGAGAGGAAATGAAGCCAAAGACAGACTTATGATAATAATAGAGCGGCATTAGAGGTGTGTGAGCTAGAGGGTGCTTATTTAGTTATGTAAGGAGCAAGTCGGGCCAGGCCGGGTCCTCAATCAACAGGCTTGTTTTGAGAAATCTTCGGTATTTCCACTGTCAAGACCAACATGTGTTCAGCACATGGCCGGCCGAAAACATAAGTGCCTCCCCTCCTCCTCTCTCTCCTTTTCCCCTCCGAGTACAGCACTCCGACACAAACTGGGTCATAGGCACAATCCCACCATCTGTCAGAGATCGCCCGCCTTCGGTTTCACATTCCTCCACCGCGGAGACCCCCGCCGGTCTGCGCACATGTGCACACAACCACACCACGTACACACATCCACACACACAGACACAGACGGAGGGGGGGGGGGGGGGTGAAGCTGACTGCTGTCAACAATCAGTCTAAATGGAGAGCGCAGCGGACAGCCTCGCCAGCAAACGTTGCGGCGGGTTGTCTGTTCAGACTTGGAAGTATTCAAAGACCGATTCACAGCAAATGGAGGGAACACAGTTGCTGATAAACTCCCCAGCAACCGGCTGACATCAGCAAAAGATCAGCAAAATCACAATCAAGACTAAAACAAGAGTTCAAGACCAACATTCAAATAGCTTCCACTCAATATGAGGCTTTAATATACAGTAACATTTCCAAATTCAAAGTCATTATTAAATATGCATTTTATTTAGTATTTATATTAGTATTATTTTTGGAGGATTTACCATCCCAGCGGTCAATTATTACCCTAAAAGGTATCAACTCCTATCTAATTTCCTATTAACTTTTAAATTAATATTAAATATTTGCAATATTTTAATTCGATTCTGATGCGTTTCGTCAAAAACTCCACACATTTAACTCTCCTCAACCACCCAATTCGACTGTTATCAGACCATTAAATAGGTGTTATCGGACGCTATTAGCGCCATAGATGTGGGTCATTAGGGGCCTACTACGCCTACTACGTTGTAAATGTGAAAGCGATCTGATCTTTCTGCCGAGACACTGGAGTTGTTGGATCTGGGTTTCCCTGTTACACAGATGTTACTAATAATAATAATGATGTATGACCTTGAATGACTCCTAAAGAAATACTTTTCATTTCGGCTGATATTTAACTTTAGCAGCTCTTCTGTGAACTCAAAAGTGAAAGAAAAGGACTGTGAAAGAAAAACAGACCAATCACAGGACTTTATGATAGTTGATGTGTGATTTTAGCATGATTCAAAACCCAACTATTATTTAATCCAACTGCTGATCTTGAATCACAAAGGCGATCTTAAGCCATCTGTATCAGCCATACCCAGTATAGTTATGCATCTGGTAACCATGTGACACAAGCACACGTCACCACATGGGTGCAGGGATTCTCCCTGATATGTCAGACAGTGAAAAACAGTAGTATTCGTATCTTGCTCCGTGTATTAAAATGTGTGTGAAACGTAGCGACCTCACAGTAACTCACCATCCAGAAGACTGATCTTTGGTCCACACAGACACACCAACACATCCAGAAAGGCCCCTCTGGTCACCACACAGAGATTCTGTCTGAAAACAGAGAAAACAAACTTTCTTTTAGTGATTTCATTCAACAAATGTATCTTGGATGATTAGTTTTGCCTTTGATGCACAGCACGTTGAAGAAAGAGCCTTTTGTAATGAAAGCTCCCTTTTATCAAGGAAGCTCCGTCCTAAAGCATTTATCAAGTTAGAGAGAAAACACTGCAGTCATTGATTATCTGTTTTCCTCTGAGGTCACAGACGGAGACTTTCTTCACAAACAGGCTCATGTCTGACCACAAACTGCTGAATTAGGTCATTGGACGTTTGTAACTCAATGAATCTATTGGTTGTGACGATCTTCGTGATTTAGTGTAATCTCAAGGGTTCGGGTCATACTGTACTCCCATCCTGATCAGACCTCTCGTTGTTGTTTCCTGTCTGTATGAAAGAAGTTACATAAAATCATTTTAGTTCAAGCTACATTATTAGCCTTCTTTCCTAGAGCTTTCTCCCACAAGGTTTATGTATTGGGTCTTGTGTTTGTATCTCTGGTGACATAATAATTTTAGTGAGCTTCTGTATCAATTCCTAAACCCAGTTGTAAGGAATACAAAGTGTATTTACGTGCAGCCAGGTATATACTCTACTGTATACTGTAAGCTTGCTATTTTGTAATCATCGGGTCAATTCCTCACCGTCAATGTACGTCCACTAAATGTGATTGTTTTTACCACTGACAGGCTCAGATAGTTATTATAAGTGTCTGACAACATTATGGAAAGAACCCCACAGAAGAAATAAAACCTTTTTCTTTACCTTTCTCTTGATCAGGTTTGTTTGTTCGCTCGGAAAAGACTCGTTCTGAAATCTCGCGACATGTGACTTGTTGCCGGAAGACAACGGTGGAAACGTGAGTGTGAGTTGGAGAGAGGAGTGTCGGTGTTGTCAGAGTTTGTTGTGTTGGAGTACAGAACGCGTAGCTTAGTGTTATCTAATAGATTTTCAGTGTGAATATTTAAATGATTTCCACAATGTGGATGAGGTCTTTGGATTCGATGGCCGCCCGTATTTATTAGAGCCAGAGTATACGGATATTCAGATTTCACAACGAGACTTCTCCTTGAGCGGGACTTGGACACAATAACAAACAGATCGGATCAAGCGAAAGATAAAGAAATGTATTTCTCTGTAGGCTCATTTCCATAATGTTGTCAGACACTTAAAATAATAATCTAAGCCTGTCAGTGGCAAAAACAAGCACTTCTAGTGGACGTAAACTGACGGGGAGAAATTGCACCAAAGGCAGCTGCAGCGCTCTCACTCAATACTGGACCAATTTAAAAAAATTGTTGCCCCCATTAGTCACTTAAAGACTGGTATTATCTGGGGACCTCTAGTCATTTGTAATAATTGTGGAGGTCATCTGTGATCTTAATTAATTGTAATTGTCTAATTGTAATTTGTCAAGTAAAAATGAAACCGCAAATATCCTACCACATTTCGTCAAACACAGAGGTCACGTGATAATATTAGTCCCATGTATACCGGCATCTCTGTGATTTGGGGTCTTATTATTTTTTTGCATGGTTTTCTGCTTTCTCCACTCCTTTTTCTGCTTCGTTATATGATACAGATATTATATAGTATAATATTTGTAATATATGTGGATGTTAACGCAGAGCCTTGACATCATATTCAGATAAGTCAGGGTCAGTAAATTTGCGTAAAATACAGACTTTGCCTGTATTTCGTGCGAATGCGCTGCACGGAACACAGACATGGAGGGGTGATTTCTAAATCACATGAGGTCCCCTGATAATGCTAGTCCTGTGCGAATAAGGCTTTAGACACAAAAACATCGGTTAAAGTGTCCCTTTAACACCATAACCGTGCCAGTTAACAACTTATTTCATGATTTTATAATCGCATTTCTGTGTCATTCTGATTTTGTAGCTTATTTTCTCTTATCGGTCTTATTTGAATTGTCTGTAATTCATTGTTAGGTCGGCCTATCTTGGACAGGACACTCTTGAAAAAGAGATTTCTAATCTCACTGAGGCATTCCTGGTTAATTAAAGATTATAGACATACAAAAGTGAAATAATAATTGTTGATCAACTAATCAAATAATGGTTTCAGCATGATTCCTGTTAGCATGGTTAGACAACAGCTGAGACTCATTTACATGAGGACTTCCAAAACAAAAAGTTACTGTTATTTCGGGGTCAACAGCTCGCAGGAAAACGACGCTGAATAGGACAGTGATGTGTGTTTTCATGTGTGGTGAATCCTTGAAGTCCAGAACGTGGTACCATCACATGAGACGCCTCCAGCTGTGGTGCGATCACAGATTTGATTAATTCACTTACAGTTCACACGCATATGTACAAGCAACGACTTGAGAAGAGGCATCGGTTGTGATTGTTATCTACGTGATTATTATGACCTACGTATATCATAAATATACGATAACTGATTTAATATGTAGCCCAAAACTCTTTGGTTTCACTATGTAGAATTACTACTATTATATTGTTTGTGAATCTTGACACTAATGTGTTATATCTGCCTGTGGCCTAAGTGGAGCAGCATGTGTGAAGTGTGTGTGTGTTCAGTTCAGTGTGCGTTCAATCAAGGGTATGACCACAGCGCTGTGAAAGCCCACAAGTGTGTGTGTGTGTGTGTGTGTGTGTGTGTGTGTGAAAACAAGGGAGACAGTGTGTGAGCTTGACGTCACATTTTCATCACCCGGATATTAATAAGACACACGCTCCCACACAGATCCTCTGCACACTTCACGCATACACACAATACACGTGATGGGGCATGGGAAGAGGGCTGGGAGAGAGAGTGTTTATGTGTGTGGCGCTTAAGTGAGAACATATTTGGGCAGTGATGAGTCCTGTAACATTGTAAGAAGCTGAATCATTGGATCACGATCCAAACGATACACTGGAGATGTTCTGAGAGGTTGGTACTGGGCCTCAAGTGCCACCACAAAGCCAAAGTCAACTGCAGTGAGCTCCACGAGTGTGTGCAGTCATCGCTGCGGCGCTGACACCCTCTCGGAGCCAGAGAAAGTCCAAAATGACACAACACAGAGACGGTGCGAAGCCAAAACCCAACACTGACTCAGACCAGACGAACAATGCATACCGTCCTTTTTGGCCGTTTCACATTAGCGGTGTTTCTGGAAGAGAGAGAGAGGAGGTTTTCTTTTTTGTCTGAGCCTTGTTGTCTTTAGATCTGGGCGCCGGGCTCCGTGGTGCTGCATGATCAAACGGACAGACTGTGGGCGCGCTCTGGTGAGCAAGAATTCACCTCGTCATCTTAATAAAGGCTCATCAGTGTAACCAAGCGCAGCTAGCAGGGCTAGTGTTGCTAACCCAGCGACCCTGCGTTATCTGCTGTGGGACGCCAGCACAGAGGAGACTGGAGACCCGGGCCTGACCTCGGCCGGGCAGGAGGGGGCCGACGGGGTAATCTGTGCCCCATCTTGAGGCCTCGATCTTGGGTGAGAGGGCCAGAGGTAAAAGGGGGATAGGGGAGGAAGGGTGGAGGGGGGATCTGCGGATGGGACAGCAGGCGGTCGCTTTGAAATGGAAGCCTGGGCAGGACATGAAGCGGACACGACCAGGGAGGGGATGAACGGCGAGACAAGGAGCTATTCTTCTGGTGAGCGAGTGGGAAGGGCGGGAGGGATGCTTATCTGTGCGTGCATGCGTGTGTGTGTGTGTGTGTCTAGGATTACCGTGAAGCGAGCCACATGCGCTGACGGAGGCCTTCGGTGATGCCATTTCCTGCTGGCAGGGGTCTGTGCGAGTCGGTCTGGTAGGAGCGCAGCAGAAACAGCACCTGCACACACACAAAGACACACACTCTTGAGTTGATGTAGATGTGAGAACTATCATCTGTTACATTCATACACGAGCCGGTGTCAACCCCACTCACTGAGATGTTGCTTTGTGTGGTCATCCACGAAATAGAGAAACTGAAACCAAAAGGCTTAAACCCCTCGGTATGTTGACACTCCTACAGTGTGTGTATTGGGTGGCATGGTGGGTCACCCTCACAGCAAAAAGGTCCTTGGTTGTTCTACCTGTCTGTGTGGGTTCCCTCTGGATGTTCCAGTTTTCTACCACAGTCCAAAGACATGCAGGTCAGGTGAATTAGAACCTCTAAATTGCCAGTAGTATCGGTGACGCATCGACCGCATTTTTACTCGGTCTTGTCTTGGTCTCAGACAAAGAGGACTCAGGATTTTATTTCAAGTCCAGTCAAGACCACTACTGCAAGTATATCATTAAACTGCCTGTGCATTGTCTGATTTATTTGTTAACATCATTAACTGTGTTTGCTCATAGAAAACAAAGTGAAATTCCCACCACATAAAATTCACCTAAATGCCTTTTGATTATTTGATCAAGACATTTCTCATGGTATACTTATACACACACACATAAATACAGTATGTATGGAAATAAAAGAGGTGAATGAAGAGGAATCTTCCATTGTTTTCTGTTGGGGTTTTTATAGGAATGTGGATCTTTCAGATCGGTTTGAGGATATGGTTTGCATGTTCCACATTTTATCGTAAGTGTGTCATGCTGTGTGGGACTCGCACTGGTCTGGTCTTGGTCATGACTTGGTCTCGGTTTAGGTAGTCTCCACTACAACACTGCCAATAGGTGAGAATATGTTTGCCTGTCTACATATTTTACCCTAAAATCTTATTGTATAGTGACTAATCAAGCGGAGTTAGACGTCTTACTGAAATTCAGTATGTACCTTTTCATGGTTAAGTCTTGTTTGAGCTATACTGTCATTGGCAGTTTGCAGAATAAATCTCAGATTTCAGATTTCAGTCTTGACCGCTTTATCTAGATGAGTCTCTCCAAAATCAACACAACAAATTCCTGTTTGAACTGCTGGGCACTAGGGAGTATCATTTAACCAGAAAATAAACACGCTACCCCCCCCTTCTAGAAAAACCATCCTTCCTGTCACTTGACTTCTAGCCCCTGTGGTTGAACGAAGCGATATGTAAACACCGTTAAAGAATTCTCAAAATCTTCCCCGTTGAAGATGAAATCATTCTTTTCATTGTGGCTGATGTGACAGTGTGTGACTGAGCCAGTTTGTAGCAGGTGGACTGGTGGTTGGGAGTGTTCAGAGGCCAGGACACAGGCTGGCTGGCTGGCTGGCTGGCTGGGGTGTGTATTCTGGGCCTTGGTAAGTATACTCTTTAAGCCGGGGCCACGGCCACAGACCAGTAGGAAGCCATTCATTACGCAGTGCAGGGAAGGAAACGTGGGGAAAAACCAGGCCGACCACGTAGCACCAAGCCTGGCCACTGAGTCCTGGCCTGCCCCTTCTCTTCTCCTGCCGTCTCCACGCCCAGGCAACACCCACTGGCTCATACAAACAACTTCCACACCCCTGGGTCCATCTTCCTCTCGCTGTCACTCTCTGAGGGCTTTTCCACCTACAAGGAGCCAGAGCTTGGAGCCGATTCCCAAACCAAATATTGGACCTCTCCAAGTGATTCCACTGTCAAAAAAAAAAACTGGTTTTAAAGGATCAGTCACACTTGAACTAGTCTCTGCAAATATGTGCTGAGCTTCTTATTGACTTCCTTAAATCTCAAGAGACTGATGAATCCAAGATGTCTCCAATTTCTATGTGAGCTCCAACTGGTTTTGGCAGATTCCCAAGTCACGGCTCACGTTTGACCAGTCGACACAAGATGCGTTTCGTGTTTGACGAGGGAGTAGTAAATATATTCTAGCAGTGTCCCATCACCCTGTTTGTTAAATACAGGGTTACCAGACTACAATAATCTTGATTAAATATGTTTTGGGACTGACAACAAGTCTTGCAAAAGGTTCTGTCCTCTCTTGTCATTGCACATAGTACAAGTACAAGTACAACAAAATGCAGTTTTGCATCTAACCAGAGTGCAAACTAGTAAAGTGATTAAGACAATATAAACAAATGAGGATATATGTGGTGTATGTACATAGGCATATACTGTACATATATAGAGATTGTAGTTACGGTGCAAAGGATAGACATGTGTTATATTCTGATGAATAAGAGCTTAACTATAAGTTGCATACTGATGACATATTGTATAAAAAATGTTGTATAAGAGTATTATAAAGAATAAATAGTATATACAGGTGGAGTTATATTTATATCTATACACAGAGAGGTTATTATATAGAGCTATATGCATATGGGACTAAGTGAATATATATATGATGAATATTAGAGAATACACAACAAAACATGACATTATGTCATATGTTTATCAAATACGGCCTTGGAGGGTGTACTAATATGAAGGCTGTAAATTTTAACCTCGTTGGTCAACAAATCATCTGACGTGGCGTTAAACTCAACAACAATCACGTTTGAGGTGACGTGGAAGTTTCTGGCCTCTAACTTTTTTGCTAACAGGCTTTTGAAACCAACCGAAAAAGGCTCCCAGTGCTTTGTGTTCAGTGCTATTGCATCCAGTTCTGAAATTAGTTGACTCATTCAGAAGCGGATTAGGTTGCAGCACCGGTGCCAGCGCTGGTCCCAGTGGCAGTGGAAGAGCACTCCGTCTTCACTCCTTCTCCCTCCACTCCACGGCTACACCTCATCCACCGGGCGGGGAAGTCCCTTCATGGGAGGCTCAACCGGCTCAATCCAGCCCGGCATGGAGAAAACCGGAATATTTATAGAAAAGGCTGCCTCCCTGTTCCTCCTCCCGAAGACGGAGCAGAACTACACCCCATGTGGGAGGAGATGCTGGGATTGGATCAAGCTCAAATGAATGGGAGACAGCAGCTCAGAGACCTGGTGGAGGCTCATTTATGTTCATCAAATTTCAGGATTTTTTTCCTTGACTGCATCTAAACATGGATTTCTTCTCTTCAACTAGTGCTGCTACAACTACTACACCTGTAGGAAATGTATCATGTGAATTATTACTCCTTCAAACCCAGCTACTATACACTCAGAATATCTACAAGTAAATTTCATTTAAGAAGGTTTCAGACATTTAAAAGGTGCCCTGTGGAGTTTCCTGGTAAACAAACAGCGTGCATGTGTGTCCTCATGCAGAACAAATAAAATGGGAAATATTGCCCTATACAGATAGTGGTCAAAAACTTCATATGTTTTAATATCAGTTTCAATGTCATAACTTTTAAATTTCAAATAAACATTAAATTGAAGACCTTTGATGGCGGAGGTCGTCTCAACACTTTCCATTAATTTCCCATGGAAAGCAGGAGAAGTAGTCGCCCAGTGCACGGTGGGAGAGTTGCGGCGAGTCAGAGAGGGTCTTTATCTGCATACAGTTGAAAAATCTCAACTTTATGCAAATGAAACCCGTCCAGCACGACGCGCTCGGCTCACGAAACTTGGACCAAACTGTCAAACTAGGCAATCTAGTTCTAAAATGAAACGAGATTCAGCAGAGGCATAGCCTGTTTCTCGCTTAAAATGCTTCAGAAGTAGATTTTGGTGGATTGTTTTAAACTTTAGACGGAATAATAGAAAGTGTACGAGCAGGCCGCCCTTGTTGTTTTCTGTTTGAAATGGTGAGCAGAAAACCAGAGACCAATCAGGTGCATTCAACGACAGGGTACGTCACCGCTTGAACGGCCAGTTGAGCGGAGCAGCGCGTCTCCTAGTGTCCTCTCCGGACATGTACCGTTACGGTTTAGAATGAATTAGGTAGATTTCTTTGTATTTCTTTAAGACTTTTTTCACGGCCTGTGTAATAAAAAAATACAGATTCCTCGTTATATACACAACTTTATAGAAACTCATTCTCTCCAATCTATTTGTCATTAATTTCCACTTTAAAGCAGCATTAGTATCTAATATCTGGCTCTAAATGCTCCACTGTGTTCACAGGCTTATCGCTAAAGCCGGGCTCAGACTACAGGGGTTTCGGGCCAATTTATCCCCGATTCACCCCTCCCAACAATCAGAGGAGAAATGTGGTCTGGGACCTTGGTCGGTACCGATGTTCGGCCCAGATTATCTGTTAACGTGAGTTTTTTTAAAGGGTTTTTGGTTAGATGCCTGAAATAAGGTCTGTGGTTAACACAAGAGATTTTAAAGTTTTGTTCTACGACATGAAATACGTAAGTAAATATCCCACTTGTAAATTTTGAAGCCTTAAAAAATCCATTATTAATATAATGATGTTGATAAGTGCAGCTTCCTTTCTACTTTATGGCCATAGTAGCACAATAACCCCCCTCTAGAGCTTTGGGTTGCAACTTTAAGGAGCAAAAAAACCCCTTGGTGTGGCAGTGCTAAATATGAAAAATATCCTATTTGTACGCCTTGTTTTCTAGTGAAGCGTTTAACTGCTTGTGTGTGTGTGTGTGTGTGTGTGTGTGTGTGTGTCTCTCTCTCTCTCTCTGTGTGAGTTGCAAGAAGCCTTGCTCCTCTTTTGGGCCCGGTAAAAATAGTGGTGGTGGATGTGAGGTCCCTTCAGACTCTGTTATCAGCCTGCCCTGCCGTCCCTCCCACTGCCGCAACCACAGACTGACCACAAGCTGCACCGAGCATGCACACACACACACACACACACAGGCACACACACTCACACACAGCAAGTGCAAGTGCAAATAATTGCACGCCAATTCATGGCTCAGTCCAGTAAAACACACGCACAAAGAAACATATAAATTGGAATTCACATAAAACCAGATAGAGGTTAGTGTGGACGCGCCCAATTAGGCAAAAAAGAGATCCCAATAAAGACGGGCTAAATATAAACAGAAATAAACACACTCTCTTGCTCTACATAGACGTATTCTTGCACAAACAAAGCGCACATATGCACACTAGACACCAAGTCATACTCCCTACATATGCATATACACATGGGCGTGACAACCAAGTTATTTAGTGCCGTGTGTATGTCTGCGTGTGCATGCATAACTGTGTTATTACGTCTTTGTCAAAAGTTACAGCAGTGTGTCTCAAATAGCCCCAAGGGAGCTGTTTGTTATTTCCATTATGTCCAGAGACGCGTATATATTTGTGTACTGGCAGCAGGAGCTCCTACCATCCTACCATCAGTTCTGCTACTGTCTCCTAAAGCAGTAAAACATGAGCCACTTCAACACCACCACTAAAACCCAGGACTCACTTTCAGTTCCTTCATAATGACAGAGCCCTTTGTACTCTCGTTGTTGTTTCTTACATTAAACAAAAGAAAAAAAACAGCTCAGTCTATATAGTTCTCTTTACATTTTTGAACATATAGACTCAACTATATGGTCTGCATTAAAGGAACAGTGGCTAGCATTTGGCAGAAATGGAATATATAATAAGTATGTTTTAATTTGTGTATAATCACTTGAAAATAAGAATTGTGTTTTCATTAGAATGAGTCGTTTCAAATCTATATATGGAACGGGTCCTCTTTACGGAGCCGGCCGCCATGTTTCTATAGTAGCCCAGAACGGACAAACCAAACACTGGCTCTAGATAGGGATATTCACATTTTTGCGTCGGCCACCATAGTTCTCCTACACGCTTGGTACGCAAGAGAAGTGTCAGTTGGTTGCAATCTGCAACCTCACTGCTAGACAGGCAGGACCCATAAGGGAGGCCCAGTGTTATAAAAGGGGGGGTGCGTTGAGGCAAAATATTAATGATGCATGACTCTGCACTGGCCTTTGTACTCCACAGTCACTCTTAATTTCTTTTGTTAGAAATCTAGTTAAATAATCATCCTTTTAAGATTCAAACCCAGTGCAAGATTTGGACAATATATACTTTTTCTAATGCATAATTCAAAAAAAAAAAAAAATTATATTAAGAGTTAAGGTAAAAGTGCCAAATGTGGGTCACTACAACAGACTCCAGGCCAGCTGATGCTGCATATTATGTTTCTGATAATAAGTGTGAAAAAAAGTGAGCTTTCAACCGAATGTCACGGTCTTCATCAGAGGATAGCGTTAGCTCATTTGTCATTTTGTGACCTACGTATGAAACTTTGGAAGCAATTGAAGATTGTGAATCTACTAAATTCGTTAAGGTCAGGGTCTTAAACTAGCCTCCTAGACTCCTTAAGGACTTTGTAGAGAACTTGCAGGTGGCCATTGATATTTGGTGGCACCAGGGATTAGAAATAATATTTTAAAGTTTATAGTATGATCAGATTAATACTACCACGAGGATAAAAATGAATGGTTAAAATATTACTTAATGTTAATATGCCATGTGGAACTCAGTTTAGGCAGTGAAGAAGAATCATATACATAGAGTGTCCAACCCTAAAGTCGTGTTACTGTTGATCCATGTCCGTAAACACAGTGCATGGCTAGACTTCCTCATGTGGCGCCACTAGCTTACAATTTTATAACTTCAGGGCTAATGTCCAACACCAGAATCAAACACCTGGGATTCCCTCTGGATTAAACACATCTCACTAAAAGCAAGCAGACTGGGTTTTCAGGCCCACACATTCTTTCACTGGTTCAACCCTGAGGGTTTTCTCAGAAAGTCCAGGCAGACCACTGGCCAAAGGCAGCCGTCGTAACAGCAGACCAGAAGAAAGTTATTGGAAGAGAGCCGGGAAGAAAAGCATTTGGGAAAACAACACCAACATCGCTGCTGCCAGAGGAAAGCAGAAGGCGATACTCCTAATTCTCAAGCCTCCTTCTCCTCGGTCTTATTGAGCCTCTGTTGTGGAAATACACAAAGGATTACATCCGTCGAGTGGGCCCTCCTCAAACCGCCACCGGCCGCAGCTTACTTAATACGTCTGGCCTGTACCAGGCGTTGTGGGCCAGGGCTGTTGCTGGCACGTGTCGAGAGCGGAGTCCAGTGTCGGGTTGGGTTAGTGCAGGCCTGTCCGATGGGCTTGTTAAGTTCGGTTCTAGTTGTGACAACAGAGGTTTGGGGCACGCTGGAGCCGAAGTGATTGAAGTGATTCCACTTTAAGATGCGTTATCAAAGACAAAGGGCCTCACTCAGAGGACGGGACTGCCTCAAGTTAAACCAATAAATAAGGCTTTTATTCAAAATCTGATATCAGTCCGTTTTGTCTTATCTCAGTATTACTTTAATATATTATTATTAACCTAAATTTTATGGAACGAAGTGTTACTGTTCTGCTGCCAAATTTTGTCATGAGACTTTTTCACCCTAGAAAAAAACCCACAGGGTCTGTATCTGTGAGGGTCTGGTCACATCAGTGCTTAAAACTGACATTTCATGGGGAAATCATTTCATTTCAAATCTTTGATCAGTACATTTTGTCCGTGCCGTGGGGACCAAGTAAACCCATGTGATTCTTTTACATCAAGCCTGTTAGCTGTGTTGTACCATCACTTTTATATAATTGTGCTCTGGCGGAATACAAACTGCCACAGAGTACATCATCTCTATAAACAGCATATCAATGCAGATCTGAAAGCTGCGGGAAAGATTTTTGGTATTGGAAGTGTTCTGGTTTCCGCTTGTAGTCCGAGTAGTATTGACCAATCACGCTTTGAGCTTGGTTTTGGTTACAGTCTGTGAGGAGAACAAAAGAGGCGGAATGCATTGGCCAAAATGCCTTTAAGAACCCATCGGCTATCGTCTGATGACGATTTAGCTTTTTATTAGCTAACATATAAACTGTTAACTGATTGTAAACTGGCCACTCGTGAAACAATCCAGTCGTAGACGTCGTCTCTCAACTCAAACTCCATTCTTGCGTCTCAAGTTGCTAATTGGACCTTAAACAATGCCTGGCACATGGAAGAGGAAGTCCCGGCCAAGATATCCGTTATCCGCTAATGGAAGTTTTAAAGCTAGAGTGAAGGTAGTGGCATCATATGAAACTAGGAGACCTAATGAATCCATTGGTATCAAGCACTAGCTTGTCGAGATGGAGGCTAAATAACTCTCCAAAATTACGCTAAATTTTGGCATGCAGTATAAATGTCTTATTCCTGCCTATTCTAAAATGGTTTATTTCTGGTGTGTTCTTTATGCTATGACAGTTTTTCCCAAAATTAAATTAAAAAAAAATCACAATATATCATATTGCTTACAGTATCACAATATATTGAATCGTTACCCCTGTATCATGATACGTATCGTGTCGCCCTAGAGTTAAGAGGGTGGAGCGGTAACCACCACAGCTGAGTGTGACAGACTCATACACCACAGCTTAATACACCAATAAGATTTAAATGGGCTAGCATAACATACATTAAACTAGAACACTCGGAGAGCACAGAACTTGGCCAAGGCCAATATCTCGCAATGCTAACGAAAGTGAAAAATAATTTGTGTATCCTCTCCGTGATTCGGATCCGGTCCAAAATGTAATGGGTTCTTCCTTGGCCCATGCTACATCCTTCCACCAAGGCCAGTCAGTTTTCCATAATCCTAATGACAAACAGACAACCAAACCAAAACCAAAAACATAACCTCCCTGGCGGAGGTAATTGAAAACAGATATTGCAACTGGCAATTGGGGGAAAAAATGCATTTATATTAATATATACAAAAATGTGTATTTCCTCTAAAGAAGTTTGGGGTTATCTTAAAAAAAAACCCATCTTGCAGCCATTAGAAGTCCTGAATTTGACAATAGTTTAAAATGCAAGTCAGTCAAGTCTGGAGGTCTAACTGTATCTGATTTATACTGTTTCAATCCAGCATCTCAAATTCCTCTCCTCAATGACGTAGAAGAAGTGCAACATTAAGGAAGAATGGACTGGGGCTGGAAGTGGGGCTGGATGGAAACATTTTCTTGTGTGGTTATTAACAGACCTCTTCACTGTGTGTGAGAAAGTCAGCAGGGTGGTACAGCCGGCCTCAGTAGCTGTGATGGTTCCCAGCTCCACACTTGGCCCACTAACAGTTGTTCTTTGACAATAACAGAGGAAGTCATTTCTCCCTCGAGCAAAAACATCTGCTACCTGTTATACACTCACACACACACAATGAAGCATATTAACATACATTAGGTATCTCCCAAGGCTAAACACAATGTCCTCATCATCTCAGCATAAACACCCCGCCGGTGTCTGCTGTACATGTACAGACACACACAGCAGTACACTCACTCCCTTTCTCTCTCCGTGCCTTAATTCTTCTGAAGTCTAAACATCTTCGCTCCCCGTCTTACATGTGAGTGCAGAATATTTTACACACACACACACTCCACAGACTGCACTATCTCCTATCAGTGATGCTCCCCTCCACACGTATGCTGCAGGCCTCTATCTCTATCTTTACTATGTTTAGACCACTTCACCTGCATACCGCTCTACAGCTCCTGCTATGACAGTCCTACCCCCTCCTTTCCACCGCTAGACACTCCTTACATATCTGCCTCCATCATCTCCATTATGACCCCACATTACCTACACACCTGCTATCTATAGCCTGGTTACAGATGATCCCTACAGACATACACAACACTATCAGGACTACTGTCATTCACTCTGAAAACTCCTTGAATCAAATGTTTTGGTCCATGTACAATATTACACTATAATGGTGAAATGTATTGCTTTTAATAGGTATAGTGTGTAACATCTGACGGCATCTAGCGGCAAGGTTACAGATTGTAACCTCTCCCATGTGCCAAGCGCGTAGGAGAACTACAGTAGCCGACGTGAAAACGCGAATGGCCCTCTCTAGAGCCAGTTGTTGTAGCGTATTTTTTTTTAGTCGTATTTTTTCCAACACGCAATAAACGCAAGAGGGGCGATGTCGGATATGGATTAAACAGTGTGGAAGACCTCACTCACAGCTAAATCAATCAAAGATCAACACGTTAGATTAACAAAAAACTCCTTCGTTTGCTCCAAGGTAAGACACTAATAACGTTAGCTAGCTTAGCACGTTAGCAAAACAAAGACGGTTGAATATTAATTATTATTAATTTGTGAGATACAGTGTATGGATAAAGCCCATGATGTGCGAGTAATATCCTGGCGCGCTTTAAACAAATAGAAAAGCGAGATAATTTAGATTTATATTGGATAATGGAAGCTATAGGGAGTCATAACGAAAAAAACAATATATTGACCTGCCCTACTGTGCAAGAACATTGTTGTTCCTGTATATGTTTGACGCGACGCTTGCATTTTCCCTGGATTTTAATGGCCTCTTGTAAATATAGCTCTCAAATGCATATTATAGCCCTTTCTATCTGTTTCCCGCTATTATTTCCTTTGGAATATCTCTCACTGATATCACTCAAACCGCCATATCGACATGCCGGGTGCGAAAGCTTGACAGGCCTAGCAACAGTAACCAAGGAGAGAGGGGCCTAGCGAAGGGTGGATTGGAGAGAAGAGCTAGAAACAGGGCTAGGCAAATGGGGGTAAAGATGAATGAGCCGATCCTAAGTAACACACCTTCCTCCTCAATTCACCAATCCCAGCTAAACTCGAACAGTCTCTCTGTCATCTGTCTGCTCTAACGCCGCAGCTACCACGTGTCTATGTTTACATGTCTATGAATTACAAACGGCAAAGATACTTTAAAAGATGTGCCCGAATATATACAGTAGCAGCACCAGTCTGTCCTGAGAGTGTGGACGTGCACTGTTTTTATTCCATTTTCAAAGAATAAAAGAAACAAATCGGTACGTGGCAGAAAGGTGCGGTGATACAGTACACACACGACACATGACAAGACACAGAAATGGTGAAGATGAGACACAAAGAGCACATGACAGGACAAAGAAGCTACCTCATGTTACAACATTCATTACATGAGACTAGATTATATGATCTCACCCTTTTGTATGAGACAGACAGAGCGAATGGAGAGAAAGTGGTAGCAGAAGGACAGAGAGGACTGGAGGAGAGGGTAGGAAATATACCAAGATTTCAAAAAGGAGAGACAGGAAGCAGAGAAACTCAGAGACAGACGAGAGATGGAGCTTGAGAGACAAACGCAGAAACAGATCAAGAGACATCTGGGGAAGCTCCACACATGGCGGCCATGACAGGAAAGCAAACTAAAATCCACTCTCCTCCTAAAATCTCCTCTAAGCCTTTAAGAGGCCCACCTCCCCTCCTCTTCCTCTTCCTCCTCCTCCTCGCCATCCTTTCGCCTTCATCCCACAGCGGACCTCCCTGCAGTCCAGACCGCTATCAAACCATAAGTGATGAAGCAAACGCTGCAGCTTTCATTCTCTGCGTTGACCCCTCGGCCCGGTTGTTACCGCTCCAAACTCCCCACCTCCCGCTCCCACAGCGACCCCATCAGTGGCGTTCAATAAAAGGGTCGGGGAAACTCCCGCTCTCCTCTTCCTCTGCGTGTGTTGATATTACCGGCAGAGTGTTTGGTTGTGTTTGTCAGAGTGTGATGACAGAACTAAACACTGGTATTTACCCTGCGATAACCGCCTTGTCTGGACAGGCTCTGTGTGGGACTGACAGAGACTGTGTGTGTGTGTGTGTGTGTGTTCTGATGTTCTTGATGCTCCGTATCTATAATCTCTGTGTGGGTGTGCACATACACATGTTATGATAACCTCTTTGGTAATTGCATTTTATATTTTGTCTTTGTTGAGTGAAAACCTCTCAAGTCCAGTTGTGAAGATTAACTTGAATTAAATGATTATAAACTCAGATAGAGTACAAGGCTGCTTTTATTAGTTCTGAAAAGTTTAGATTTTCAAGATATGGGTTTATCATCTTATAAAAGCAACTGATAGAATATATGTGACGTGCATCTTTCCCTATTTTAACAGCTATAAAGATTAGCACAATTTCATCGCTTTACAAAGAGTGCATTTCCTTAAACTAGAGGTGGACGATATTGACAATAACATGTTCAATACATTTATTCAACTAATTATATTTAGGGCTGTCCTGAACAGTTGGAAGCTTCATTCATAACGTTGACATTTAAATTCGAACTATCGACATCCAATGTTGCACAGCTTGCATGTCTATTCATTCTGTTTTAATTTCTGCACAGTTGCAGATAAAGATCAGGCTACACTAATATTATTAGTGTTATACTATTTGCAGAATTAGATTCCAGTTGTGGGTTCGTAGAATTGTTTACAACTCGTGTGATCCAAACATTTCCAATAACTCCAGAGCATTGTAATGTCCAAAAGACAAAATGTATTGAAAAAAGATGATAAATGTAATTATTTCCAAAATTCACAACATGTTTTTAACTAATGAAATATTCAGCTTCAATCCATATTTTTTGGCGTTTAGCCTTTCAGCACCAAAAATTACATATATTACACTCTCTGTATTTTTCAAAAGGAAATTAAATACCATTTTTTTTAATCTGGCTTTTAATTTAGAGTAATGTCATAGCCTTTGCTTTTAAGTTTTAATCATTGGTTTTACATTATTTTGTATCCCTGGTGTTTACTTTAATGACTTTTATTTATTGATAAACATTTTGTTTTATTTATTGTTGTTGTTTTTTTGTTTGTTTTTCTATGTGAAGCCCTTTGGGCTGCATGTTTGTATGAAAGGTGCTATACAAATAAATAAAGTTGAGTTAAAACTCTGCCACTGACAATTATCTTTTATATTTTGAATTATTTAAATCTGTCGATTATTTAATGATTAATCAATTAATCATTTAGTCTAAATGTCAGAAAATTGTGAAAAATGCCCATAACGAGTTTCCGGCTGAAGGTTGCGTCTTCACAACTCAAAAATATTTAATATACAATTTAACAACATTTAAAAGCGAAAAGCTGTAAATCCTCACATTTGAGAAGCTGTGCATGTGTGTGTGTATGTGTGTGTGTGTGTTTGTGTCTGTGTGTCTCTGTGTGTGTGTGTCTGTGTGTCTGTGTGTGTGTGTGTGTGTGTGTGCGTGTGTGTGTGTGTGTGTGTGTGTGTGTGTGTGTGTGATCAACATACTTTAGAGTCCTGCACCAACAATCAGGGTTTGCTTCCAGCTGAGGCTCCCATCACTAAATAAACACTTGTGGTCGTTTAAGGGACTTGTGATTACCGCCCCCACCGAATGTTATGGCATATGTTCTGTATATATACGAGTGTATTGGTTTATGTTGCTGTGTGTGTGTGTGTGTGTGTGTGTGTGTGTGGGTGCAGACCTGCAGCAGAGTCCCGTGGATGTGGTTGTGTTGGATTTCTGGTCCGGGCTGTGCAGGAAGCTCCTGAAGTAACGTGTGGACGGTTGACGGGACCTGGGTGACCAGCACGAAGGGGACGAGGGCTCGAGCCGCCATTTCTCTGGTCCGGTACACTGCTGAGCGGCCGCATCTGCAGAACACACACACACACACACACAGCTGCAGCGTTAGTGTCATGGAAAGTTATTAACATCATGGAACATGGACAGCTGCGTTGTTATCATAATCTTTTAGTCTTGTTTTTATTTCACAGCTGTAACTTTGTTATGAAAAATAACTGTGTGTATTATCATTATTATCATTATTATTTTGTACTCCAGCCACATTATGTCATAGATAAATGACATGATGTGGACTTACTTTATTTGGACAGTTGGTTGCTATTTTTATGCATACATTATGTAACATCTCCATCTTCCTCCCTATCTTTGTCTCTCTCTCCGATGGTAAAGGCAAAGGATCAGAACCTAAACAGTTCCCAGGCCAGTAGATGACTGATACACTTAAAATCAAACGTTTTCAAAACATAACTATCGAGGAAATAATCTATTCCTTGTTCTTTTTTCTCACATGCAAACACACACAAGGTCATTTACAGTATCCACCGGTGATGGCGAATGTGGCCGGTTACCCTGAGTGCAGGCTAAAATTAACCTTGTTTACGAGCTGATAGTCTTTCCTTATCCAATGTCATAACAGTGCCCATAGCTGACACGAGGGAAGGACATAACCAAAGCCTGAATGAGATGAGAGGAGGAGTTGGACGCAGATCTAAAGGGTCAGAACATGAGTTACAGTTGGCAGAATTTTCTTTATATTTGCAAGCACACAGCTAGCTGTAGTTCAAGGTCATTTTGTCAGGTTTTTAGTTAGATGCCTGAAATAAGGTCTGTGGTTAACACAAGCTGAAGAGATTTTAACGTTTTGTTCTACGATATAAAATACGTCAATAAATACCCCACTCGGGAATTTTGAAGCTTTCACGTGTTTTAAAAAAGCCGGTTGCAAACAAGTGTCTAAATGAGACTACTAAACGTCAACAAAACATGTATCGTAAATGTTTGTTTGCTGATTTTTTTGCAATAATCCAAAACCTGATGGAAAAATCCAGTTTTTGTCGAGGGAAACACCATCAAACTATTCTCCAGTCTAGGGCTGCAACTAACGATTATTTTCGTTGTTGATTATTTTCTCGATTAATCGATTAGTTGTTTGTTCTATAAAATGTCAGAAAATGGTGAAAAATGTCGATCAGTGTTTCCCAAAGAGCAAGATGACTCAAAGATATTCAGTTTACTGTCATAGAGGAGTAAAGAAACCAGAAGATATTCACATTTAGGAAGCTGGAATCAGAGAATTTAGACTGTTTTTTCTTAAAAAAAATGACTCAAACTGATTAATCGATTAACAAAATAGTTGGCAATTAATTTAATAGTTGACACCTAATCAATTCATCTATTCATATTTGCAGCTCTACTCCAGTTCAGTGGGGCTACAAGAAAAGCATCCAGGAAGAAAACTGGTATTTTTAAAAATGTGTTGGTTTATTCATTTTAATCTACTTGTTATAAATTTGAACTGGCTGCCTATCGAATTCCACATCAAAGAGGCCTGCAGCGAACAGAGGCGGTCACATATAGATGCCCAACATAATGCTTGTGTTGACTGGCCTTTAGGCTGCGTACAGCACAAAAGAACATTCAGTACAGATACGGGATAGTCTCAATTTAGTGCAACAAATGTATTCAATGAGCGTACATTGAAAACAGTCACATGAGGGCACAGCCCAGAACACACTCGCATACATAGTAAATACAGGGGGAAAAAAGTCAAAGGATGTGATGACAAACAAGCAGCTCAGCTCCACTGCGGATCCATCACTACAACGGTACGCAGAGATGAAAAGGAAGCTGGTCTTTTCAGTTTTGGTATGAGAGACGGTGAGATATGTTAGTAGACACAAACATACGGCTGTGTACAATCTGGGTGAGGAAGAAAAAGATGCCAAGAAACTGCAAATAATTGTGGACATTAGGGCTGCAACTAATGATTATTTTTTGATTAATCGATTAGTTGTTTGGTCTATAAAATGTCGATCAGTGTTTCCCAAAGCCCAAGATGACATCCTCAAATTTCTTGTTTTGTCCACAACTCAAAGATATTCAGTTTACTGTCATAGAAGAGTAAAGAAACCAGAAAATATTCACATTTAAGAAGCTGGAATCAGAGATGTTTTGACTTTTTTTTCTTAAAAAAATGTGCTCAAACCGATTAATCAACTATCAAAATAGTTGGCGATTAATTTGATAATTGCCAACTAATAGATTAATCGTTGCAGCTCTAAAAATGTGTTAAGTAGAACAATTAGTCATCCTGGTGAACATTGGTGTAATATATGCGTTTCTTTCAGTTTGTGTTGACACAAAATTTAGATCACTCGCTCTTAGAAATCAAACAATTTTGATAGATTTGTCATTTTACCTACAAAAAATGCCAAACATTCCCCATTTTTCAGCTTCTCCAGTGTGAGTATTTGCTCCTTTTTTCTGTTTTTATATAATTTCAACCTGAATATCGTCGGTTTTGGACAACACAAGCAATTTGAAGACGTCACTTTGGCTAATTGGAAATTCTGATTACTGTCACGATTGAAAATAAATAATTAACATAATCATTTCTATACTCAATATAGTCCAACCTAACACGGATGTACTGTAACAGCAGGGCGGCTGTGGTTCTGTTTATATTACATTGGGTGTCTGCTTAAGTGGACGTGTCTGCAGGTGTCCATACAGACCCTTGTGGATTTGGGCAGATGAAGAATGGGGTGTTT
Source organism: Adelosebastes latens (assembly GCA_916700685.1). Taxonomy (NCBI): domain Eukaryota; kingdom Metazoa; phylum Chordata; class Actinopteri; order Perciformes; family Sebastidae; genus Adelosebastes; species Adelosebastes latens. The sequence goes on from CAKAKR010034214.1 coordinate 44,783, forward strand.
GCCACAGTGTTTTATTTTTTATACTACCACTGGGGGCACCAAAGACACTTTCAAACCCTTCACATAATGGTTTGACAGTAAACAAAACAATTAAAAGCCAAACAAAGTAAAAGAGTTATTGTGTTCAGCTACATCATGTCCATATGAATGAATGAATGAGACAAAATAATTTTAATTGTGTCACCACTTCCCTTCCTGACATTCTTCGGTGACAGACTTTGTTGCGTGGGCTTGTTTAGCCAACATGCTATGGTACAGTCTCTGTGGTGGAAATTATTCTGCCGGCTCTCCTAAATGAGGCCCAGATGAGTCTCGTCCATGCCAGTCAAACAGTCTGCCTCTGACCCCACAGGGGACGGCCCTGTTTCTAAAATTACACCCTTCCAAACTGTCATTTCCTTTTGCAAAAGTGTTTCAGTGGGACAAATTAGCACAGATAGTTAACATATGGGCCCCAAATGGGGGCTGGGAGGGGTGGAAAGTGAAGAATGGACGTAGGTTTTGGTCATTAGACGTGTGTGTGTGTGTGTGTGTGTGTGTGTGTGTGTGTGTGTGTGTGTGTGTCGGAGAGAGAGAGAGCGCTTGTGCACATAAATTCACATGTACAGGCGCGTAGAGCTCAGGAATGCAAACTGTTGTCCGTGTTTGATACGGGGTCTCGGGTTGTCTGTCTGGCCATAGGTGTGTGTGTGTGTGTGTGTGTGTGTGTGTGTGTGTGTGTGTGTGTCAGAGAAAGAGGCATGCTCACAGCAGGTGGAAAAGCATTTGTTGACCGTTGACTTGTTGCTCCAAACAGTCCTCTCTTTGTTGAAGTCCATATTGATTTCAAGCCTCTTGTCTTGTCCCTCGTCTCTCACTCAGACCAGCCGTGGACTTTTTGACAAACAATTTTCAGTGCTCACAGAATAGAGAGTATTTTTTTTTGAGAAAAACAAGTCTAAATTCTCTGATTGCAGCTTCTTAAATGTGAATATTTCCTGGTTTCTTAACTCCTCTATGACAGTAAACTGAATATCTTTGAGTTGTGGACAAAACAACACATTTGAGGACGTCAACTTCGACATTTTTCACCATTTTCTTACATTTTATAGACAAAACAACTATTTAATCGAGAAAATAATCAACAATGAAAATAATCGTTAGTTGAAGCCCTACTAATTTTGACTAATTTATAGATCCTCGGTTAGCTAAATGTATAATAGTGAATAAAAACAACATGATTAAAAATATTAAAAAACGCTTGAAAGTTGCTGCTTTTGCGGCATTAACCTGTTCCACAGTTTGAATAAAACATAAATACAACTTTAGGGCGACCACATCTTAGACTGGATGAGAAAAAAATCTTCTAATAACATTGTGCCAAAGCTGAACTACTGTTAGTAATTCTAAATGCTGCTGGGCCCAGATTGCCACAAAACAATTGATGGAAATCTGAAATTTTTCACTGTCTACTGTCAGTGTCAATGCAAGCAAAGCGAACAAACTAATAATAACGGGAGCACCGACGGAAAATATACGGCATCTCTGTTCTTTTTGAAGGCTCACTTTGGTTTATGGGCATTACCGTGCCCTTTCAAAAGAAATGAGATATGAGTCAGTGAGGACGAGAATGGAAAGGAAGGGAGTGAGGCAGTGGGGGCGAGGAGAGATGCCTGGACTGGATATCACGGGACATAAATCACTATCTCAGCACTCCGAGGCTTCAGCATGAAGACAGAGAGAGAATGAGGGAGAGGGAAAAGAAAGAAGCTGAAAGAGACACATCGGAGGAGATGAGACAAACCGGAATGAAGCAGCCATCAATTAATAGAATAAATGTGTCTGCTCATCATCATCCTCCCCCTCTTTGTCGTCATCATCATCACTCTCTTCGTCAATATCCGTGCAGGTGTGACGCATGCAGAGGCCAGGCAGCGAAGAATGTCAAAAATCTTGCGGGTTTTTTTTGGAGGATATGAAGATAAAATGCGGTGTGGTGTGATGGAGGGATATAAGGGAAGAATTATTACTATGCTCCGTCCTGTCAACAGAAGAGGAGCCAAGCTACATATGATCCTCGGAGGTGGCGGGTCAGATCACACGAGGAGAGGGAAGGAGAGGACGGGGTCGACCTCCACATCAGACACGTCTGCATACGCCTGGGGAAGATGAGTCGGGGGGGGATGGGGGCTTGGTGAAGAGAAACACGACTGGAGCCAAAGAAGTTAGGGCTGTGCTATATTTAACATTTCCAACATGTGGGCTTCATTTAGCTGGATGTGAGCGCAGCATACCTTCTCTGACAGTAAGAAGTCAGCCAGCAAGTCAGCACTCAAGCTATCAACCGGTTAACTGCAATCACAATAGATGGGTTCTTAAAGGAGTTACTTAAAGATTTCATTAAATTACTGATTTCTTCATTAAAAAGGCTGGTAAATTAGCTCATCAGAAACTAGGAGTAACTGATTTGGAAGAATTTAAATGTTATTTAAGGCAACTCTGCACATTTGCAGCTCCAAATGGTTCATGTTTACAGCCCTCTGTGATCCCACTTCACTTTCCATTTGTCACCTTCTGACCAGGACGCCATTTAGGCAAACAGGATGAACGTATGGTGTCTCACTGAGAGTGGAGCTGTCAAGACTAAACTTTGTGGGAATTCAAATAAGAGAAAACTCCCCCAGTTTTAATGAACAGAATCATAAAAGCTTCTACATGGATATATTAGAGCACGGTTCTACTGGGAACACTCTGACAATAATGATATATGACTGTTTATATAGATTTTGTTGTTAATATCTATATATTTGAGGTGAAAACAGCGTGGTTACAGTAACAGATTGCTTTACTGTGCAGCATAAGGTCATGTATGTTACCTAAAACAGTAAATATTAAGGGAGAGGATGGTGTTACAGGATAGGTTCACAATTTCTCAAGTCTTTCTTAAAACCTGTATGATCATTGAAACAAGTTTTGCAATGAATGCAAACTGGGATCGCTATCTACTGTAGGTATTACACTGACTATGGATAAGTACCTCATACAACCCCACTTCAAAACATCTGAACTCTCCCTTTAAGAGATCTCCTCCTTTGATGCTTCCTATGTAAGTGAGGGGGGTCAAAATCCAAAGTCAAAAGCCAATATGAGGATTCAGCAGATTGAGTTTGTTCATTCAAGTGGACATCTATAACTATTAACCGTTACACAGCTCGTCCTCCATCGCTCGCTACAACATTGACTGTTATGCCGCCGAACGGCATGCCGGGTACAGTTCGCTCTCCGTTGCTCGCTACAGTACATTCAGGGAACAGATGAAGAAAGACAAAAAGGAGAGACCGGAGATGTTGTATAGCAAAGTCAAACACTTCAAGCAACAGTGATGTAACTTTCGTAATGAACCCTTTTGTCACCGGAAATAGCTAGCTGCTAGCAACTGACGCGTATACTCTAGCATTGCTAGGAGATGCAACTATGTCATGGCAGGCGTATCTCTCAGGACCAAAGGAAGCGGTGTGTCGAGTTTGAAGTTGTTTGTATGAACGGTTCTCGAGAAAGCTGCAAGCAGCAACACCGCAGGCGAAGCATTCGGCCTGTTACAAACAGAAACGTTTTGAACAGACACTGCAATAGTTTTACTCAAAACCACAAATGTCAACCTCATAGTGGCGCTAGAGGAAAAGTAAGAGGATCGTCTAAGTTATTAGGATTCCTCTTAGTATCCTCTGGTTACCTGTGAAAAGAAATAATGGCAATATATCTAGTAGTGGTTGAGATGTTTCAGTCTGGAGCAAAGTGGATGACCAAGCAACCGATCAACTGTCATAGTCATCCCTCGAGCAAAGCTGCTGGAGAGATTGAAAACATCTTGAGAAACAATCCTTATGTGAATAAACAGTTAAGGAGCTGTTCAACAATCTTAAAAGTTCGGTCAGCTGTAATGGAGCAGCAGACAAACATATCAAGTATATCATCCTAACAACAACCTAATCCCCAAACAATATCTACTCACAAAGCACACTGCAATACCATAATAATATACTGTACCAACATTTACCAACTACCAACACACGTACAGTAATAGACACACGGATGAACAAACAAGTGCTGTTATCTAAACCGTCAGAGGAGCGTACCAGCCTCAAGGTCTTAACACCAACTCCTCCAAAACACACACAACTTACAGCACACTCCACCCTCTCCAGCTGTAAAACATACAGCATTTAGCACAATAAACTTGCTTGAATCTACAAAACGAACAGTTTTTACATTCATGAAAGCTTTTACGAGTTACCATGTAAAGGCTTGTCTGAACACATGGTGAGATATATCTGAACATTTTGTCCGAGGGTGTCTTCTCTGATACACACATTGAGTGGACGTCCAGTTCTGTTCACCTGAGAGCGCCGGGTTGCGTAACATGTGAGGAAGATCACATTATCTCCCACTCCCACTCTGCCAGCTTTCCATCCACAAAACATCACCAGCTGTGTCTGTTGGCATGTCAGGTGATGCTAGAGGCAACATCTCCAAAACGTTTGGGTGTTTTGAAGTGGGGTTGTATCAGGTACTTATCCTTAGTCAGTGTATTACCTACAGTAGATGACGGTCAGGGCGCCCTCAACTTGAAGAAGCAGACAGGAGTTACCGCACGGAGCCAAAGCAATGTGCTGCTGTGGACAGCAAAACGTATTTTAGCCACCTAAAAGAATCAACATCAGTTTAAGAGCACTCTATATTTAGAATATTTCCGCTGCTTTACCTTTCAGTCTAACAGCTTATACAGTCTATGTTTCCAATGGGGAACTGAAGCCGTTATCTATGCTCTCGCCAAAGCCGCCAGACCCCATTGAAAAAAACTAATTTTACCTCGCAGAACACAGGAGTTGCTGGTCTACCGCTGCCTCGATTGGTTAGTTTGTTTGTGTTATTGTGTGACTTTGGTTAGTTCGGATTCACCAAAGTCACACAATAA
>CAKAKR010034215.1:0-24329 GCA_916700685.1 Adelosebastes latens
AAGTAAGAGGAAAAAAACAGTGATTCCAGAAAATCCCTCTAATTCAGCCATGCATAAAAGCCTGTGATGTAATTCAAAAGTGTCATCATGATATTGTTTTTTTTTTTAGCCGTTTCCCATTGTCTTTAAATACCTCAGCATGTGACCTAGCAGGGTAGCACGTCACAGTTGAACAGATGGTGATGCTGTTTATATCTTTGTCTTGTAGTAAAAGGATCCTTCATATAATGTGTGTTAATGTATATACATACACTTAGACGTTTTAACTGCCAAATATTGGTATCATATCAACCCAAGTAATACATAATCAGCAGGGGTTTAATACATTTCTGGGCCCATTTTTTTTACTAAACATTGATGCGACAATATTACATAGAGACATTTGCAATACGGCTACAATGAGGCTAAAAGGCAGAATGCTGCTGAATTTTCTCAAACAGACTGTTAAGTGTCAGTCCATCAGAATCAAAGAGTTAGGGCTTATTAGCGCAGCCACTTGGCACCAACATTGAACAGCTTAAAGTGTCTCCATTGACTGCATCCTCTAATTAACTCTTGAATGCCACTTACCTTACTGGATTTACATCGTCTCTATTGACTGAAGCCTCAAATGAACTCTGTAGCACCATTGTACTTTACCATTGACAGGTCCTCACCTCATCTAGCTTGTACAGAAGCTACATGTCATATTGGCATTGATGAATGCAGCAAGTTTGTTCCTGGTGTCGGAATATTATTAAAAGACATTCTGGGAAAAACAGAAATTCTCTGACTGAAGTTATGTAGAAGGTAGGTTCAGGGAAAGTGGTTGTACTATCAAAGTAATTCACAGCATTTCATAATAGGGGTGGGAATCACCAGAGGCCCCACGATATGATATTATCACGATACTTAAGTCACGATACGATCTTATCGTGATTTGCTGAGTATTGCGATAAGATATATTGGGATTTATTACCTTTTTTTCAACCGAAAACTATGCAGTTTCATTCATATATTTGAAAATGGCCAAGCCATTGGTTGGTACCAGTCGATTCCTAGTTTCAGTTTTTTAGTTTACTCTAGTTTTAAGACTGATCCCGCTACAACATCTGAAAGACAGAATGGCGGCCAGAGCGTTGGATTGTTAAGAGGTTAATAGTTTATATAATTCAAGATTGATACTTGACGTCCGTGTATCAATACAATACAAATCAAATATAGCGATACTATGCTGTATCTATTTTTTCCCCCACCTTTACTTCATAACAAAAAACAAATATAATATAGTGTTGTATGATTATAAGAATGTAAGAGTATCTAAGGGGTTTCTTTAAGTAAAATTCAAGGAAGTTCATTGTTTACTGTGGGATCAGTATGTGTGACAAAATTAATCTCAATTTACAAGCTTTTACAAAGGCTTTCAAACACATCTCACGATTTTCATCAGCAAATGTGAAAAAAAATGAAGGATTCAAATACTATTAGGTTGTAGAACAAGCTCTTCCTTATCTCAAACTGGACTTCCTGGATCATATTTCATTGTCTCACTGGTACCTGAAGCAACGCGGCCCCAACGCAGCCCCCCTGCATTGTTTTAACACAAGGCTGACTTTGGTCTCTGAATGCACCCCAAACGCTCTCTTTTCAAAAGGCAGAAGTTATTGTTTTCATTACCATAGCAACTTTGGTTCTGGACACCGTAAGGCAAATGTGAGCCAGGTGAGGGGTCGTTGGGTTGTGTAGTGGTTGTTGATAACCTGTCTACCCTCCACTAAACCACTGGTGAAGGGCCAAACTAAGACTCAGAGATCTCTATGGGATGGCATTCAGGCAAAGAGCAAGTTCATCAGGACTATACCTGTTTCTCCTGGATGCAGGACAGGGAGAGACGTTCGTAAGCCAGATCAATATAGGAGATCAGTAGACGGGTACAGGTTGAACCTGCTGGCAGACAGGGACAGTAGGTCAGTCTGCTGATTACCTGAATCATGTCGCACTGAAGCAGAAACTCTGCCACTGGGACTGTTGTTATTGTTTAACCCTCTTTACCTCTTTGTGTTCTTTAATGTCGCTCCAAAGTACAGGGCATGGCCTCAAACGGCTGAGTCTGCACGCCGTTAAACAATCACACTCGGCCTTCCACATACAGAATTGCACCCGACTGCCACGATGACATTAGAGGAGAAAGGTGCTGAAGGAAACTGTGACTGTTTTCTCCATTCAGTGCAATAAATGTCCGGTCCCTTACTGGCTTAGCCCAGCAGAGCCCTGCCTAGCAGTTATTCAGTATGAGCTGAGTCAGCGTGTGTCTGTGAGGGAAGTGGAGAACTGGAGCTTTACAGTAAGGCAAATGTCCTGGGCTCAGTGCTGAAAACTGGCAACGTAATTTAATCTAGTTATAGAGGTCTGGTTCTCCATATAGTCCGTTTAGCTTCTTTCTTTTCAAGGAAAACATTGTCTTGAATGTGGCTGAAATCCTAACTCAGTGCTCTCGCTGTGTTATTTTTAGCCACCGTTTGTGACTAATTTCCATTCGTCGACCCACATTTCTTTGTGATTTGATGTATTTGTCACCAGAGCTCTTTTCACTTACGGCTTTATCGTTTGAACAAGTAGGCAAAACATGGCTCAGAAATAGTTTTTGTCATGTGTTTTTTTTCAACAAGAGCTATTTCTGTCCTTCCACTCACACAGCTGTGTTGCAGGCCTCAGGAGCTCATTTAAAGGCTGCCACAGTCATGTTGGTGTTTATTAGACGGGGAACTGCTTGCGTGTTTTTATTGTTTCTTGCATTATTCTCAATTTAAAGAACAAAGGACCATATTATAAAATTACAAGATCAAATGATGAGGATACAGTAGATTAGGGATGCACCTATCCAACTTTTTCAGTCTCAATACCGATAGAGATACCTGGGCTTTGGGTATCGGTCGATACTGAGTACCGATCCGATACTAGTGTTTAATCAAAAAGGAAGCGTTTTTTTAAGGCCATATGGTTTGTAGTTAAAGGAATCATCTTTTCAAAGACCAGGGGGAAGTATGGCTGTGATATAATATTCAAATTTTAATTTTCTTATTTATTTATTTATTTATTTATGGAAGAGCATTGAGGTTAGGCTAGGTGTTCCGTGATTATCACCACGCATTGGCCAAGATTTTATGTTATTCGTGTTCTATCAGTTTGTCCACTTTTACAGACAATTTAGGTAGTAAACACAAAGAGTATAGAAGCAAAGAAAAAAAAAAACTTGTTCAACAACAGCAGCCATTTTTGACTTAAAACACTTATTATATTTATAATATTTTTTCTTGTTCAACAAAGGCCGTTTTGGTAGAATATGACAATAGAATAATAATTTTGTTTTACTTTTGTACGGCAATGTTTAGGCGGACGTTTTGCTGGCGTCCAGTAGTCGCTTTCAGTCCAAAATGGTGGAAGCGTAGCTTTGCTGCTGGGTGCTGATATTGCAATGAAACAAACAATTGACTTTCACTTCTTGGCAATATATGTTCTGTGGTAAACAGCCAACATTTTTGAAGATTTGTAATATTGTAAAAACACTGTATGTTGGTGCCTAGCCTGTCCTGGAGTCCTCTACATCTATAGTATTAGACCTACAGTCACGTATTGTAGGTTTCATAGCAACGTGAAGTCACATTCCATTTAAAATGCAACACCTCTGACAAAATAATATTAAAACTACATATTAAAGATCCAGATCGCCCATGCTGAAGCTCAACTAAATTCTTTCTTCCTCCCTAATACATTTAAAGCTGCTTATAAATTTTAATCAAACATTAAGAGCTTTCCATCCTGCACGTGGTGTGTTATCTCCAGCTAATGTGGCCGTTTTCAGTCTTTTTAGATGTCTTGTAAAAATTAATAGACCATGCCTCGGTAAGTTAAAATATTTTAAACTATATTCAGATTGGCCTGTTGGCTGCTGCCTGCCTGCTTCGCTCCACCACACAGTGACTCCACAGCGTACCTAACCTCAGATTGTTGGAGACCTGCCAGCAGCAGTAGTCCAGTTAGATTCAAGGCCTAATTGTTAAATTAGCAGTTTGTGGTAAATACAAAACTGTCCTGACTTTGTCTCCTTTCATTAATGTGCGGAGGTGAAATTACTGAGACTTAACGCCAGGAAAATGCCCAAATCAGTATCTGGGTGAATTAACTCCAGCGTGGAGAGTCACTTTGGTTTAGTGTTAAAGAGGTCGGTATTGGTTTCTCGGCCCCGTGTTGGCCGGGTGGTCTGTGAGCAGATGGAGAGATTGTACTTTTTTTTCCTCGTCCCGCTGAGACGCGGCGAGGATCAGGAGGAGCCCCGTCCAGAGCTTGTCCACACTCATTACGCAGCCGGGCCACAAAGACACCCTCGTCCTGTACTTGTGTCTGTGGCAATTGGCGCGTGTGTCATCATGTGTATCAGTGTGTGCGTGCATGTACTCTCATTTGGTCTTGTTTTATCATCCCGCCCTCCACCCACCCCCTCTGTGCTGCCTCGCTGGGAGCATCAATACAATAAGACAATATGAACGACACGTTTGTGTATGTTGACTCACCACGTGGAGCACAGGAGCTACTTAGGCTAATGATAATGCCATATGTACACTATTGCTTTTAGTGCTATTAAACTGTAGGGAAGTCTGGGTGTCACAAGCCAAACATTTTTATTTATTACTATTTCCATGAGGTTAGAAGTGGCACAGTCATGTCATCATTTACTCCCCTCCTCCTGGCTTCATTAAAACACCACAATTATGCCAGTGAGCAACTGATGCTCCCCCTCCCTTTATACATAACAAATAACATTTGAATAAATGCTTACTAGCTGGGTGTGGATCTTTGTTATTTCTCCTTAACCCTGTTTTCTTTTGCATAAACAAGCAAGTCTCCCCCTGCAGCCAATGGGCTGAAGAGCTGTGAATGCTTGTTAATCTGACCTGTCATGGTAAAAAGTCTCCCGTGAGTACGTCTCTCCCCCAGGTCGTTAAGGAGGTTAAAGGCACAGCTCATTAGCAGGAAGCTCCATATCTGCCAGGCTTGTTCGCTTTGAACTTCCTGGAAACGTTTTGATCCCTGCAGGCGGTGTGCAGGGATTGGCCCGATGCTGCTGGGAGTGTCCCATCTGGCCCCGGGAAATCTGCGTATCTCTGGGCCAAAAGCCATCGTTACTGTGTGATATCTGCCTTTGGCGTGTCACATTGCTGACAGGATTTGCATAGTGAGTCAAAGATAACGGTGGTGACTCAGTACATTCATACAGGCATAAGCTTATAGGTGCTCTATACGATATCCAGAGCATTAATATAGCAGCAAACAACTATTTTCTATGCAAAAATATAGAGGAGTAATGTCTACCTGAGCAGAGAATTAAGTCGCTCTCCCTCTGCGTGTGTTGTCATCCGAGTTTCTCGACTTTGTTTTCATAGCCGGGCCGGCTGCGCGTGCCTTTTTAGTACATGTTCGCATATGTGAGCGTGCCACACTGGCTAGGTCACGGCTGCCACTCTGCACGACGCTCATACGGCGGTTGCAGCTGATAACGCCGTCCTGACCGACGGTGTTGTTGCAGAAGCGTAGCACCCACCCTCCGGTTCCCCCCCAGGTTAACAATGTTAGCTCTGTTAGCACCGATAGCTGCGTGCCGCCGGCTCAGCCGCCGCCATGTTGAGAGCCGTGCGGAAGCAATAGAAATGCACCCAGTCTCGTATTTAGCACCTTTAAGCCTTAACCCTCTCAAAGACCTTAATAATAACTTTCCTGTACATTGCTACATTAAGACAGAATTCATTTTGGCACCCTTAAAAATTTGTTTTGGTCTTTGTGATATGAACTTTATATTAGTTTTAGTTTTCTTGTAAAACTTAAGCTCTTTATTTTCCGTAGTCAACTAATCATGATTAATGAGAAGCTGGCTTCCATGCCGTGCAGAGAAGGAGGCTTGCTGTTTGCCAAAACAAGAGCAACATGGTGGAGAAATTAGTTTTTTAATATAGTGAATAAATCTTCTTGGAGCGAGTTAAGTGGTGGGATCAGCAAAAGGTTATTCGGAAAAATTCACAGTCAGCTGCTATGGGAACAAATTACATTTCTCCAATACACTTTTTTATAATTTTCTGTGTGGAAACAACTCTTCAGCCAAAAGTCATCGTTGATGCTTTTGGTCTCACTCGTGCTTCTCTTTCTGTCTTTCAGTCACAGCGCTGCTGAGGAAGCTGAAGCAACAGTCCAGAGAGACTGTGGAGGACAAGAGGCCTAAGCTGCTGAAAGCCCTGAAAGAAGTAAGTAGTCCAGTTACTCGCTCTTCTGCTCAGGATGTCTTGATGCCGTTTCTTGTTTCTACTCATCAGATCTACTTACTTCTCATTTTGCTCCCATCTTGTTGTTTCTTTTTATCTTCTCTTTCTCTTCATCACGACAAAGCAAAGCCAGGAGGGACACAAACACACACACACACACACACACACACACAGACACATTAACAACTAGTCTAAGGCGTGGTATTAAACGCTAAATGAAACCTCAGTGTTTTTGTGGCTGTCTGGTATGACATCACATGTGCACACACTCTGTGAACTGTTCATGTAAATACTAACAGACAGACAATTATCCTTCAGGCTTTCTTGTGACATGTTGTCACACTTACATAGACACACTGTAAACATTTAGTCATGTACAGACAGACATGTCTGCTTTTCAGAGCAACCAAACGAGGAGCCTTTCTGTTTTGTTGTTGCTGCCTAAGATTAAGTTATGGAGTCATAACTGTAGGCGTGTAAGTCGTAATCGTCTGGTGCGCCGGTCAGCTGCACATCAGCGCCACCCCCACAAGATAAGCCAGGGAGCAAGTAAGAAGGTGGGCAAATACAAGATCAAAAGAGGCAAACTATCTAAAGTCCTGTGAGTTTTTAACTGCATTTAAAGAGGTCCCTATACTACAGGCTATAGATTTTAATATCTGTACAAGTTGCTCAACACTGAGCCGAGCCTGTGTTTGACGTGACAGGATGTGATCCTTCCTGGATGCTGAGGCAGAGATGCCAGAGATGAGATTTTTCTGCGTCATCATCATCGTCGTCTTTCAGAGATTATATAGCTCTGGGAAATCATGATCTCCCGCCAGCCTGACGTCATCACTGAATGCCAGATCGAGTCCACCAGTGGCGGTGATGAGATTTCATCCCACTTTAGTACCTCAGAGAATAAATAGGATGTATTGAGTTGTGTCAGTCAGGCAGGATTTGTTATGAATGGACATTTTTTACTCGGGTTCATGTCAACTGAAAGGCTTTGATACATCATTTTAACTTCTATTCTGCAAATATATCTTCTCTGTGTTAACCGTTTGTGAAATTGCTCTTGTTTCTCATTTCTCACTGTTTTTGTTGCATACACATAAAACACATCTATTGCCACTAAAAATGATGTATACTTTTTTTTTTTTATCACAAATAGCCATGTATTTTTTTCCCATTATTTAGTTTTGCTTGTGATTGAGATGTGTTTGTCTTCGTTCGCAGCTTGGAGACTTTTACTTGGAGCTTCATTGGGACTTCCAAAGTTGGGGTGAGTCAAGCAACACCTTCTGCTGTCTTACAATAGTGGCATCATTGTCTCACAGACATTATCCACTCTAGAAATTAACCATCTGTCCTCAGTAACGACGTGGTCTGAAACATCAGCAGAAATATGTGTTGCAGACTGGAAAATGTGATGGAATCTGCCAATGTCTGTCTGGTTAGTGAGTGTTTATCCGTGCCATAAGGGACATTGACTGTTGGAGTCACCAGTGGCTACAGCCTGAAAATGACTCCCCCTGCTGGACATGCTATCCTCTAATGTCAACATCCCTCTTTTTAGGATTATATCAGGACTATCTGCTGATACCAGGAAGCAGAATTTGTTCTCCAGCTGCACTGAATTTACACATTCACCTGATAAACTGTTGCAGATGAAATATACCGAGAATGTATCTGCTGGCACTGGTACAGCAGCACTTGCTTATTCTGCACAAGTCTGGCCTCAGAGTGCCAGCCAGGACTGAATTCTGTGTACTCACTGTGTCCGTGTGAATTATTGACAAGGTGGGCAAGATTATGTAATGGACGCATGATAGTAACAAAATGTAAACTGGTTGCATGACAGTGTATTTGTGAATGGAAATTGTGTCGAAAGTAAATTATTTGTAGGTTGGAGAGCTGAAGATTAATGTGCTTAGAGAAGCATCTGGTTTAAACCAACACGGTCTCACAGATCTGTCACAGTGGGGTTTTTTTTCAATGCAGACCTTCACAGAATTATTTTGGACTGTTAAAATACCTCTTGAGTTTTGAGCAATGCCAAAACAGCAGGAGAAGTTTCTTGCTTTCAGTTACTTCAGTGAGTTATTAAATATTTAGGTACGGACGTACACGTTATACAGCCCTCTAGTCTACAGAGCTATACAGTAGGCTTTGAAGAGGATGGTGGTCTTTATTATTGAGTGAGCTTTCTAAATTTAGACATTGTTTCACATGTCCTTACTCTTATCTTTTCATGTTGCAGTGCCTTTGCTCTCCAGAATCCTGCCATCAGATGCCTGTAAGATCTACAAGCAGGGCCTCAACATCAGGCAAGTGCCGTCAACAAATGCATTTAAATTGTCAATCGATTAAAATATTTAATCGCGATTAATCGCATGATTGTCCATAGTTTGGACATTTTGAACAGATAAAAAATATTTAACTCATTTAAAGAGATGAGTTGTGTTAAAACGCCCTAATTTAAATTAAATGTGTGATGTTTGAAGACGAAGAAAGGCAATTCTACAGCGGCTTTGTAACAGCAATATATGTTGTGGTCTTGAGCCAAAATAAACAAGAACACCAACTTATAGGAACCACATCGAATTAAATCGTAGTTCTTTTTTAAAAGAAACCGCTTTTATCGAGGCACTCTGTTACTTTTGAGTCTTACCAATTCATCTGTCATCTTGTGCTGCACATAACAACCTCTCCTCTGTTTCCTCTCTCCTCTCTCTCTACTTCCCCATTTTCTCCCCTCAACCTAGTTTGGTTAACTAGAGTGTGAAATCAGTGCTCGGCAGTGTGAGGAAGCTGAACAGCGATGCCTCTGTGCACAGATCTTTTACTTCTGTTTTTTTTTTTTTTTCAATTTAAATCAGAGCCTCATAGAAGGAGAGTTACAGTAATATGCTGCCTAGCTCACTTACACAGGGCGTCAGCAAAAATCTGTCCTACTCTGACGCGTAGTCACAGCCATGAATCTACCGCAGGAATCCACCTTGCTGTGTTTCATGGCCTTGCGGGCAAAAAGCTAACAGCAGCTCTCACAGCCAGGGCAACTGCACAGACATCAACGCTTGCATTCCAGTTGTATTTTATATCTGTTAGACAAACCAGGGCAGCCCCTTTATCCAGCACATACACACACGTTTCTATATTTGGATATCATAACACATCAACTTGAAGTATGAACTCAGCACATAAAATAGTGTGTTTGTGTCTCTGCGTGTCGTTCCTGTATGAGATATCCTTGATGTGGAGCTTGTCATTATTCTCTGAAACTGCTCCTGGCTGTCTCATTTGGTATTCAAAATGCCCTCTTATTATCCTGGAGTTGCAAAGAGAGAGAGTGAAAGAGAAAAAAACCTGTCACAGCAAGTTCATTTTCATTCTAGTGCTACAGTGCGCCAGGTCTGTCATACCTACCCACAGCACCTACTGCTTTGTGTCTGGTCTTCAAAAGCAGATCAGCTATTCTCTTTGCTGTCGAGCCTCATTCCAGGACTACCCACTTTGACAAAGATTCTTGAAATGTGTGGTGGTCTCCCATGGCAGTGATTACCATACACATTGTCTCTAAACTCTCAGAGCAAAGGTGTGACATCCATCACAGTTTTTCTTTTTGCTTACAGTTTTGACACTGTTTGTTTGCTGGTGTCTTAGTGGTGGCCAAAGTGCAGCCTCTTTTGCTGTCGTCCTCTGTTTCCTTTTCCTTGTTTGGCTGTCTTCTCCTTTCAGGCATCTAAAGTTCCCACACTAAACCTACTCTCTGTATGTACATATGTGTGTGTGTGTGTAGATTGGACACTACCCTGATAGACTTCACAGACATGAAGTGTCAGCGCGGGGACCTCAGTTTCATCTTCAACGGCAACGCCATCCCCTCCGAGTCTTTTGTTGTGCTGGACAACGAACAGAAAGTCTACCAGCGGATACACCACGAGGTGTGTGAGACACAACAATATGTAGCCGTGTTTCCATTCACATATTTTTATGCACATTTTAAAGCTGTATGGAAACAGTATAATTTGATAATACTTCCTCAAATGTGGAAAAAAAAAGTTTTTACGCTCATTTGAGGTGGTTTTTGCTTTTGTCGAAAAAGAGGTGATGCGCTAAATGGATTATGGAAATGCCTTTGCCGAATAAATCCTGACGTAGCAAACACTTAACTCACATGACTGATCAGCTGTTTCTGCTGTCGCCGTCTTCTCGGATGTTCCCCTAACGTGCGAATACCTCTCTTTGTCCCTGGACGGCATGAAATACGGCCACTACTAGCTGACAGGAAAGAACAATTAAAACTTGCCCAATTGAAACAAATTCCTGAAGACCTCTCTCCATTTTTCTCTTGTAGATGCGATAGATTGCCAAATCGACTTGTTTTGTTTCTGGTTCGCAACCTCTACTTCTGGCGGATTACTGCCACGTGTAGCCTATAGCGTCAACTTCTGGCCAAACTACACTGTAGCCAACAAGCCCAAACCAGTTGATGGAAACGTGCCTAATTTGCTTTTTTTTTTTTTTTTGCAATATTTCAAAAGTTAGCTTAAAATTTGCTTGACAATTGAATGGAAACACGGTTTTTGTCATCCGATTTAACCGGCCAAATATTCTCTCGATTCATGGCTTTGCCTATAAAATGTCAGAAAATAGTGAAAAATTGCTTCATATTTTCCCATAGCCATATTCAAATATCTTGTTTTGTTCAACTAACAGTTTAAGACTCAAAAATGTTGAGTTTGCTGTCAGCTGAGCCAAAGAAAAGCAGCAAGTGCTCACATCTGAGAGGCTATAGTTGCTTGAAAAATGCCTGTGATCAAAATAGTTGCAGATACATTTTCTGCAAAACGACTATTTGTTTAATTGTTTTAGCTCTACAGCATTACCGAACTTTTGGCATACTGGCAATAGCTATTCTCACAGCTTTATCAGTAGTGTGGCTAAACATGTGTGGTTTGTTCTGATGGTGATGCTAGAATAAAGGCTGTTAAAATCAAAAGGGTCCATCCCCTGATGAGTCTTTCAGTAAATGACATGGTAGTGTTTCTACATATTATGATATTTCTTATGTGCAAGTGAAAAATTTGACCTGAGGGAGGAACTAGACGAAAGGTCAGGTATCAATATCATTATCAATCAGGCTCTGGGAAGCATGAATATTCATACAACATTTTTGTGCAATCTCACCAGTAGTTGTTGAGATATCTTGTTGTTGGAGGAACCAGCAGACATCAAAGTGATGATCCTCTCCACCTCATACTGAGTGTCCATGCCTGCGTCGATGCCTCTGTAGTTTCCTGACCCTGTCCTGTGTTTCCAGGAGTCGGAGATGGAGACAGAGGAGGAAGTGGACATTCTGATGAGCAGCGACGTGTACTCCGCCACTCTCTCCACCAAGTCCATCACCTTCTCCAGGGCGCAGACCGGCTGGCTGTTCAGAGAGGACAAGACGGTTGGTGTCCGTTGTTGTTGTATTGTGGTTGTTCTTATCGTGATATTATTACCCCCCAGCACCACAGCTTCTACAAAGTCAGCTGTGCGTCACAGGGTTTCACCTGGATGTGGAATTTCTGGAATTTTTTAGTAGCTTGACCCAGACAGAAAGTTGGGAATTTGATCTTGCAGGAAATGGAAGGTAAACAAATATATATCAGAATGTATATTACAGATTATGTGTAACATCAGTTGCAATGCCATGATGGTTTTCAGCTGCTTTACTCAAAAGGAACCCAGACGGTTGACCCCTTTACAGCATGTCTGACCTGAAAAACATGGGCAAACTAAAAGGCATGGAATATTAGGTCTGGTCTGGGAAG
The DNA here is from genome assembly GCA_916700685.1 of Adelosebastes latens. Lineage (NCBI taxonomy): Eukaryota > Metazoa > Chordata > Actinopteri > Perciformes > Sebastidae > Adelosebastes > Adelosebastes latens. The sequence goes on from CAKAKR010034215.1 coordinate 12,095, forward strand.
TGCTCCGACAGTGTCCTAGATATGAAAATCCACAGAAAGAGAAAGATATGGATCCCTGTACTCTACATTTTTACTTTTACTTTACTGTAAAAGCTCTAATGCCTGCAAAAGAAAGTATTGCAGATAAATGAGTAATAGTCTGACAGGTCTGGACTGAATTAGACTGGTTGTTTTTTTATGGCTCTTTTTCTATTTTCTTTCATCTTTTTGGGCAAATACTTTCGGTCACCATTATGTGTTATTAGCCTGACCTGTAAATGTTGTTTCTCTGCGTCTCCTTATTATCTCAGCCTTCCTCTGTAGAATATGACTCTAACTACAGTTAATACTGCTATTCATTGCCGTTGGCTCCATCCACTTTCCTGATCATATTTCCTGCACTACATCTCCCACACCAGGCAGGAAAGACAGTGAATAAATCATTGATAACCCCAGGAAAGGAACCACAGGTGACAGAGTTAAACAACAACACAGGCAGGGCAGGGGTCTTGAAGGTGGTGGATGAGAATTGCTTTTATGTCCCTTTGACGTGTGTTTAAAAGGGAAATTGATGACTCAGCAGGGGGACTTATCTTAACTGTTTCTTCTACCTCCAGGAGCGCGTGGGAAACTTTCTGGCAGATTTCTACTCCGTGAACGGCCTGGTGCTCGAGTCCAGGAAGAGACGGGAGCATCTGAGCGAGGAGGACATCTTGAGAAACAAAGCCATCATGGAGAGCCTGAGCAAAGGAGGGAATCTCATAGAACAGAACTTTGAGGTGAGTCGGGCTGATGGTCGCTTCATTTTCAGCAGGGTGATGGAGGAAGCAGAGGAACTTCCACCAGAGAATCTAATTTACAGCCTCAGTCCACAATGCCCACGCCATCATCACCCATGATGTGATTATTGAGTTTATGGATATCCCATGGAGCAACACATCACAAACCTATCATAGACTGGTGCTTGAAACCTGCACGTTGATAACATGACATAACATGACATTATATGACTACATTAACATCCACCTTGACACTCTGACGCCCGCAGCGCTGTTAAGTAGCTGACAGTACAAGCTGTACTTTTAGGGAGTATCCAGTGTCTTCAGCCTCTGGCAGCAAACAACAGCTCAGGATACTGTAGATTCAAGGAGACTTATTCTATTGGAGAATGTTTCATCATTTGTTTTATGTATTTTATTAATTGGACATCATTAGCTCCTTTTGACCAAAAGATTCTGGGAACTATAGAACCAGAGGAACTAAAAGTCTCTTTCCTATTCCTGTATTTTGCACTTCCACAGCATCTGAAGAGCCCTGATTAGAACAATGATGGGGGGGAAATAACTGTGGTCGTGTTTTAAACTAGTGATTCTCAATTGATCGCTCAGATTCATTCATTTAAATCATCATTATTTTTTACAAAAGGCTTCATAGTTCAATAAATATTCAAAATGTTAAATCTACGGTACAATAGTTCATAAATTACGCTCTAATCTAACAAATCTATAACTCTTAGAATCTGCAAATATGTTTAATTAATGTCTAATATCTTTCTAGTACATTTCACATGACTAAGACTATAGAAGTGTAAAAAAAATAGGCTATACGGTACATCAAATAATTCCAAGGGACGTACGTGAGGGGGTCCCCGGTATATTTTCTATCTTGTAAGGGAATCCGTAACTGAAAAAAGATTGAGAACCTCTGTTTTAAACATTCACACAGAGAGGACACAGTAACACAGGGTGATTCTCTGAACAATCAGCGACGTTCAGCCCCGTGGACGCCACCCCTAAACCATCAGAAAGTACTACCCCAGAGTAGGAGCTAAAGTTTTACACCTGAGGCTATCTTACAGGAACTAAATGCTGTTTGAGAAAGGTGAGATACCGAGAAAAAGGTACCCAACCCCTAGTGAGATACAAGTTCTACAGGTTTGATGCAGTTATTGTACTGTGTCTCATCTACAGCAAACCCTGGTTTACTTTCTCACAGGTTCTCAATCAGTGATGAAGTTGCATAGTGAGTCAGACAAACCTGGTTAAACTTGCATTGTTTTTAGTTGCCCTCTATTGGACCATTTACTGTGACAAATAGTCACAGACATTGTGGATCTTTGTCATCAAAAAGAAACAAGTCTTGGACGTTTTCTCTGTGTAAAACATAGAAGAAAGGATGAGCGCAGCTGTACACTTGGAGCAAAGATGCACGTTTAAACTTACTTTGTGACTCACTGCGAGGAACTTTTTTAGTAAAATGAGAACCAATTGGAAAATAAACAACCTGTTTACTTATACCTGCAGCGTAACCACCAGTCCAGTCCCGAAACTGTCCTGTCCCGCTGGAACCTTGGGGTAGGACACGAGTCTCAGACTAAATAAACCTCACAGTTCTCACTACTGTATCTGTAGAAAAAGCATGGAGTTCCTGCCGACCCCCGTCAGTCAACTTTGCATGGTTTATTGAAACATTCCTGTCGTGCTGTTGTTTCTTTGATGTTTGATTTGTTTTGGACATGAAAACAGTATGAAAAGCTGCCCCCCCCCCAATCACTCACTGAGACAGGTCCCCCTCCTCATCCTCTATGCATGGATTTGAGTCCCAGCACTGCCACCTAGTGGTAAAAGTGACAAAGCAGCACCTTCACATTCACAGGGATGACTCTCCCACCCACCATGCACCTCACTGTCGTATGTTCCAGAGTTTGCTCAGCTAGCCCTTGTCTTTACACTGACCATAAAGCCGGTCGCACAGTGAAGTCAAAGCCTCTCAACAATCAATGGATGCCTTTTTAACTGCTCTTGTTGTTCTTTGTTCTGTGCTGGGCTTTGTCTCATCACAGTGTCCTCTGTTGTCTGTCAGTGCATTTTACATTTGAATCAGTGCCCACTCATGTTTAAAGTGAAAAAGCAGTGTTTTAGTGGGTTTTTGGTGTTGATGTGGAAATAGGTTCTCCTTCCACCCCAGCAGAAAATGATACATAGAAAGTGGGCGAGTGAGAAATAAGCAGCTGCTGTGACGTAGCTGTGTTTACCACAGCGAAGGAGAGCAGGTCAGCTCTGTGTTTGTGGACACAGGGAAGCGTGGGGGGGCTTTTGAACAGGGCTTGACACTATTGATCACATGGATGAAGGCTTAAAGCCCCGGTACCGTGGAATGATGGAATGGTGGGACCGGCATACCAGCAGGCTGTGTGTACTCTGTCCTCGTCACAACAACACGCCAGAGCCGATACACACAGTGTGAGAGCGAGCACATAACAAGGCCGCAGCCCACCGTAAACACGCCAAAACATATCTGTGATGACTGCAAGTGTAGGTGGTAGTGAAGGTGAACTAAGATATCGCCTCCATTTGTACACACAGCGGACTCCTGGCACAGTCAGGTGTCTCGTCATCCACAACATTTTTCCACATTATTCTGCCCTAGTTGCTTTATTTAACCACGGCTTACAAAATGGGAGGTCAGCTGGTGTGATTCAGTGGGAACGTTGGCGAGAACAGTGTGTTTATTTAAGGAGAAATTCATTTTTTAGGAGAAACAGGATGTAGCTCAGGGTTTGTAAGAGCAGATCGTCCAACTCTTACAGTTTATTCAAGAATGCAGAGCTGAGATAATTTTCCTCAGGAAGCTTTGATTATTTGATATGAGGAGGGAACTCCTACATGTTTTTATCTGGGTGTTCTGGAGAGCAGATAATAAAAAATGATCAGAGAAGTGTGCTCTGTTATTATATCACTCCTTACAGAGGACAGTATTCTTGATTGTTCCAGCAATCACATTATATAACGACTGACGCAAGTCTTCCAGTAAGGCTAGGACATACTGGCCCTGCTTTTAATTATGATCGACTGATGATCTTTCATCATCCATGATATATTTTGATGTTTAACACTGATTCTGATCATATTATGAGTGCTTTTATTTTATTGTTAAAGCAATGGGTTGACTATTTTTTATGTTGTTTGTCTTTCTGTCCATCTGTTTCTTTGCCCCCTGAGTCTTTTTGTTGTAGATGTTTTGTTAGTGCATGTAAAGCTAAAGGTTTTTTGAGGCAGCAAAGAAAGTACACAGAAAAAAAAATGGCAACAAAAATAAATACAGAAACCGTTTGTCCTCAATTTGTAAAGTTGCCACCTCAGCAAACATTCATTTTGATCTGTAAATGAAAGCGACTGCAGTCTGAGTTGACGTCATTACTGCTTTTCTTTCTTACTGTTTACAGCTGCTGTATTTGTAGAAATTGAATCTAGTAAAGTGTGAATGTAAAAAGGAATAAGAGCAGAAACACTGCTGGTCAGGAAGTAAAGGTAATATGTACGAAACCGGATTAAACTACACTCTGTGAAATAGCATTGCGTCTCAGGTATCAGATGTTTAGTGGTGTACTAAATGATAGTAATTCAGTTACTCTTTTGAGTGAGGCTGAAAAGGCCAAACAGAGGTTAGTGGGTTTAGTGATGCACCGGGGCCCTCTAGTGGTCTGTGTTGTGCATATCGTCACTCTGTGGGAAGAAATCAAGACGGACTGATAGAATAAAGTGTTAAAAATAATATTTAAGAGATTCCACTTTTTTAACTTCATGTGACTTTTGTCAGATTTGCTGTTGAGCAGAAATTGGCAGCTGCATATTTTACTAGTTATTAGCCCATTGTAAAATCACCTGTGGTTAAGCTTGATGTTAGACTGTTTAATCAGGAATCATCATGTTTTGTCTGACATCAGTGTGAATTTGAACCATTGTTGTGTTTTTTTTCACGTGTGACCCTGCCGTAGTTTGGTCTTTAGAGCTGTTCTTAACATGTTCTTTTGTGTTTTCTCTCTGCTCTTCAGCCGGCGAGAAGGCAATCTCTAACTGCCCCTTCACCCAGCACTATATCCTGGGAAGAATACATCACTGCTGACAATGGAAGGTAAGTTTCACAGGGCAAAATATTGACATATTGTGACTGAAGAAACTACATTTCTGATTGTCCCTCCAAATGAATCACTATTTTAGTTTCCCTCTCTAAAAGAATGGAACGTTAGACTAAAGATTAATCGTATTTCTATAGCAAATATGTTGCTGCAGTATCATGGTTATGTAATCTATGTAATTTCCAAACACATTGTAGACGACGTTGTGTTCTCGCACATGTTACATTGCAATATTTATACATTCTTTTCATTTCATGGAAATCTTTACATCTAAGTTTCAAGGACGGTTATTTCCTCTGACTGATAAGAGTCACGTTCAGTAGAAGAAAAAAAACTCCTGCATCCGGTTTCAGTATTAGATTTCTGCATAATAACAAGCTGTAAGCTCTTCATCATGTGATTACATTCTGACGGGTTGTCGTTTCTCTCTCCGCTCAGAGCTCCTCATCTAGGAAGAGAGCTGGTCTGCAAAGAGAGCAAGAAAAACTTCAAAGCCACGATAGCCATGAGTCAAGACTTCCCTCTGGGCATCGAATCGTGAGTCTCCTCGTTAACTTGGCATCCAGACTGTTATTAAAAAGCAGGCAGCCAAAATTCCCTCATGTGGTTCTCTCCTGGCATGTGTAGAGTGGTGATAAAAAGGGAATTTACTAATTTCTGTAAATGATGAAAGTTTTTATTGGAATTATTTCCTTTACATTTACTAAAAAACTCTGGCCTAGTTTGTTTGTGTTATTGATTCACCAATGTACCACAATACCACGAACAAACTAACCGATCAAGGCAGTGGTAAACTCAAACTATTCCGTTAAAAGCGTCGAAATCTTTATTTTCATTTTCTAATTATTGATTGTTTGTGTATCAGCAATGTGTTACAGATCTGTCTTGTGTAGCTTAAAATGGTTGATAAAATAGGATGGATAAAAGCAACAAATGAAGTTAAGTTAGTACTGTTGTATTGAATATTGAAATAAACGATTAGAAACTAATAAATCTAATAAAATTTACCAAAATCTAAGAACTTATTTGAAGTTTATTTATTGGTAGTTTCTTGTCTGTAACCTGTAACCATTTGTTGTTTTTGTTCTCCGTCAGGTTATTGAATGTTCTGGAGGTGATCGCGCCCTTCAAGCACTTTAATAAACTCAGGGAGTTTGTTCAGATGAAGCTCCCCCCCGGCTTTCCTGTCAAACTGGGTAAGTAGATGTAATTCAAAGAAGCATCCTGTGTAAAATAGATTGAAAGGGATTTTTTTTATTTGATATTTTTCTCCAACTCATTTAAAATATGGAAAGAAAGATATAATTAGTGATTCTGCTCATGTCTCCCCGCAGACATCCCTGTGTTTCCTACGATCACAGCCACCGTGACGTTTCAGGAGTTTCGCTACGATGAGTTTGACCAGTCCATTTTTACTATTCCCAACGAATATAAAGAAGACCCCAGCCGCTTCCCTGACCTTTAACCCCTCGAGCTGGAACAGGAAACAAATGTGCAACAAGTCAACATTATGCTACAAAACATACTTTTTCAATTTCCAAAAGGATTAACGGAGGGAATAAAACAGCGGTTCCTTGACAGTTAATGGATTTCCATCGAACCATCGCAGCCCTGAACACAAACAAGACGACCAGAGTTTGACATACAGGACTAAAAATGGCGTCATCAGAGCTGATGGATGCCCAACTGTGGCAGAGAGGTCGACGTCTTATTAACAAAAGTGTTTTGAAGCTGTTGCAGGTATTTACCCTCACCTTCAGATTTGGTTTAATCCAGCAGCCGAGGCAGGAAGTGCAACAAACTTGGAGCTGGGGGCCGAACGTCTCATCAGTGAGAGGACATTGAAGTTAAGATTAGTGACAGCAGAGCAGGTGAGTTTTTCTCTACATGGGGTTTAAGTAGAAGACAGACAGCCGGTTCAGTTGATGCTATGTATTTAAGTATGTAAGTAATGTTTATAAAGGGAATGTGTTTTTAACTGACCTGTAGTAAAGCACTGATATAACTGTGTGAGACGTTGGGGAGGAATTCCACCAAAAATTAGTTTTTAGGTCCTTTTTCCTACTTCAGTAGACTTTTAAAGATGTACGATATTAGAACTGACGTCATTGAGACATACAATTGTATATAATCTAATACACAACTGTATAAAATCACTACTTTTTTACACTCAATTCTTTCACAATATCAAATTTAGAAATGTTCCCAAAGATGTAATGTCCCTTAAAATGCACAACACTGAAAGACAGTTTTTGGAAAATGGCATCTTTTGTAGGTTAAAAACCTAAAAATCAGTTTTTGAAGAATTCCCTAAATTGTATATGAGTGAGTGAGTGAGTGTGTGTGTGTTTTTTTTGCGGATTTTAATGGGCATGGAGTAGCATCACTGAACTTTCAGGCACTATTTAGATCCACTACAGGCACTCTACATTCAGTTGAGTTCATAAACGCTCATTTTGTGATACCTTTGTGATACACCTTTAATCCTGCATTTGAAATATTATAGTTTCATCGAGGGCAACGCTAGAAATGCTGCAATTTTTACGGTACCACAAGGTTTTCTCTTAGTTTGTTTGAGTGGCAGCGCGTGTTATAATGATGTCTAAGCCTTTTGTTTCTTACTACACCTTTGTAAACTATGTACAATCGTGCTAAAAGAAGATAACTTGGGATTGTATAGTAGGTAGAGATTAGGGAGTTTAATGAATGACTACAACATTCATGCCATTTTTACAAGAACCAGGCGTTTCCCCTGCACAGTATGTAAATACGTGTTTTATGAGCTTTTGTCTTTTAAGTTCTGTTTTCTTATTCTTTGTGCTGACGAGTTCAAGGTGCCCTCTGCAAGAGGAAGAGTTGCGGATTTCTTTTTTGTAACGTCCCAAGTTAATTGAGAGTTTGTTGATTTGTAACATGGTGGCAGTTGCTATTTTTGTACATACTTGTAATGTTTTAAAGGAAAAATTAATCTCTTAGTTCTTTTGTCATTATTTCCCTTCCGACTATATCTGATAAACCTTATGAACCTCCTCCAGATGTGTCGAACAAACAGTCGCCTCCACAGGGTGAAAAGCACAAAGCACCAAGCTTCCTCTGAATATTAAGTCCAGGTGTTGGCTGGAAAAGTTAAACCCTTAAGGAGTGTTTATAACTGCTGCTGTGGTTCATGAGCTCTTAATCATGTTGATACAAACAGATGTTGTGCTCATGTTTGTTCGTTAACCTGCCCGCTCCTGGAGTTTAAAATGAAGGTGTACACACATGTGGTGGCTCAAAATGTTGTTAGAACAATTAGCTTTTTTTACATCCATATTCAATATCAGTGTAAACAAATACAGTACATTTAATTTACCACATTAGTGACATTCCTCCGTACGGGCAAGTGCAGCTAACGTTACTGGAAGTGTGCCTCCTCACTGACCTAACGCTTTACATTTTATTTCATGCTCCGTCCTGTTTTCAGCTGCTTGAATTTTCCATGTTTTAAGTAGGAAATTCATCATTCATTTACATGTTCGTTGTACAGCAAAGACTGTTGTATAAGTCTGCGACACTATTTTCATATAAAATGTACTAAAATAAAAAAAATTCCACATATCTATAAGAGTTTGGACTCCCATTTTTTCACTCCCATAATTTACTGTTACTGATTGAAACCTTTTAATAAGCGTAGAAGAGATAAAACAAAAAATATATTAAAATGACATAAGAAATCTCATCGTATATTGTATGCCATTAAAATGTCACAAACAGTTTCATAGTATGTATGTCAAAAATTATAAAAATGTCATAATATAGTATGCCATAAAAAATGATAAATGTTATAGTATATTATGCCATAAAAAGTCATAAAGATATAGTAAAGTATGTATGTAATAAAAATGTTAAAAAAGTCATAATATAGTGTACCATAAAAAATAATAAATGCCATAGTATAGTATGTCCTAAAAATCATAATAATAATTTTATTTATAGAGCACTTTTCAAGCCATAAGCAAAAAATGATTTTCAAAGGAAAAAAATATAGTACTTAATATTATGCCATTTAAAAAAATATAAAAATTCATAGTATATTATGCCATAAACAAATTATAAAAATTGTATATCGGTATGACATAAAAACAATAAAAAGTCATAGGAGTCATAGTATAGTATGCCGTAAAATGACTATTTAAAAAGTGTCATAGTATAGTATGCCATAAAAATTATTTTAAAAACAATAGCAGTATAGTATGCCATTGAAATAATATAACAAATGTCATATAGTATGCCATAAAAAACAAAATACCCATAGCATAGTATGCCATAAAAAAATAATTATAAAAAATGTCACATAGTATGCCATAAAGAAATTACAAAAAAGTCATGTCAGTATGACATAAAAAAAAATTATATATAGTATGTTATCAAAATTATAAAAAATAAAATAATACATTTATTTTATATAGTGTTTTAAAAAGTACTCAAAGGCACAAAACAGAAACAGTAAAAGTAATAACAATAAAAGACAATTAAATTACATTAAGAAGGTATAAATTTAATTATATAAAATGTACAACAATGTCAGAAATGGTGACCTCATGTGTTGCTGGTTCTCTGCAGTCACAAATTTCAGTGGTCGCAGATTTTGGTGTAACACCTGCAGCTGAGGGGGTTAATGACAGGTGGGGCCAGTAGGGGGATTACTTACTACAGGTAATAATGCTCTCCAGGTGGCACCGTAGAGGAAAAGGGAGGGGGCGTGGACAGGAGTGTAGGTGCTGCTCAGGTGCTGCACATTAGAGTTTATTATGATGGATACCATCGGTCTTAAAAAAAAAAAAAAGCGGTCCTTAAACAAATTAAAATAGTCAATGAAGCCTACGTTGTGAGTGCTGTGCAAGCGGACTGGAGCCAAGTGTGGAGGCTAAAGGACTGAATCTTTGTGATCCAGGGCCAAGTGTAAGAGTTTAAAAAGTTTAAATGTTTTTATTTTTTTTAAATAATCTTTGGTCAGCTCGGACTGTGGAAGGGCTGTGTCGTTTATTCCCATATTAACTATTATTCTCTCAATGCAGGTCTGCAGTGCGTGCAGCAGACATGGAGGTTTTACTAAGATCCTCAGCAACGGTGACCAGAGGGCGTCAGCAGCATGAGTGAGGTAGGCATAATATAGTATGCCATCAAATTTATAAATAATGTGATAGTATAGTATGCCATAAAAAATGCATAGTATGATATGCATTAAAAATCATTAGAAGTCATAGTATAGTATGCCAATGAAAAATATAAAAAAAATGTCATACAGTATGATATAAAACAAATCATAAAAAGTCATAGTATAATATGCCATAAAAACATTGAAAGTTATAGTATGCCATAACAAGTCATATGTATGTCATAAAAAAAACTGATAAAAAGTCACAGTATAATGTGCCATAAAAGCGTTAAAATGTCATAGTATAGTATGCCATATCAGTATGCCATGTCATAGTATAGTATGCCATGAAGAAAATATAAAAACGTCATACAGTATGACATAAAGAAAATCATAAAAAGTCAAAGTATAGTATGCCATGAAAATCATTAAGAAATGCAATAGTATGCCATAAGTCAAATCATAGTATAATATGCCATACATATTTATTTAAAATGTCACAGTATAGTGTGCCATAAAAAATATTTTAAAATGTCATAGTATAGTATGCCATAAAAAATGATAAATAATGTGATAGTATAGTATGCCATAAAACATTATAAGTAATGTGATAATATAGTATGCCATAAAAAATGATAAATAATGTGATAGTATAGTATGCCATAAAAAAATCATAGTATGATATGCATTAAAAATAATTAAAAGTAATAGTATAGTATGCCAATGAAAAATTAAACAAATGTCATACAGTATGATATAAAACAAATCATAAAAAGTCATAGTATAAAATGCCATAAAAACATTAAAAGTTATAGTATGCCATAACAAGTCATAGGATAGTATGTCATAAAAATATTAAAAAGTCATATAGTATGCCATTCAAATTTATTAAAAGTCACAGTATAATATGCCATAAAAGAATGTCATAGTTAAGTATGCCATGAAAATATATATATATAGTATGCCATAAAAAACTATAAACGATGTCATAGTATAGTATGCCATGAAGAAAATATAAAAATGTCATACAGTATGACATAAAACAAATCATAAAAAGTCAAAGTATAGTATGCCATGAAAATTATTAAGAAATGCAATAGTATGCCATAAGACAAATCATAGTATAATATGCCATAAAAAATATTTACCATAAAAAACTCAAAGTATGGTATGCAATAAAAAATCATTAAAAGTCAGTGTAGTATGCCATTGAAACATATAAAAATGTAATATAGTAGGATATAAAACGAATCATAAAATGTCATAGTATAGTATGCCATAATAAGCATTAAGTTATTGTATAGTATGCCATAAAAAATGATAAAAAGTCAAGTCGTATACTACAGAAAAGGTCATAGTATGTCATAAAAAATGATAAAATTTCATAGCATAGTATGCCATAAAAAAACTATAAATAATGTCAAAATGTTTATATGACTTTTTTTTTCCATAAAAATTTTCGACATACATCATTCAATGATTTTTTTTTCATGAAGATTTTCAACATACTATACTATTATTTCTTTTTCATGAAATTTTTCGACATACTATACTATGCCTTTTTTTTATTCTAATTTCGACATACTACACTATGACTTTTTTTCCATAAAAATATTTAACATACTATACTATGATTTTTTTTCAACATACTATACTGACTTTTTTTCGACATACTACTATGACATTTTTTTTCTAATTTCGACAAAGTATACGGTGACTTTTTTTTCGACATGCTATGCTGTGACTTTTTTTTCGACATGCTATGCTGTGACTTTTTTTTTGACATACTATACTATGACTTTTTTTCATTACATTTTTCGACATACCATACTATGACGTTTTTTCCTGAAAATTTCGACATGCTATACTATGATTTTTTTTCATGAAAATGTGACATACTATACTATTATTTTTTTTTCATGAAATTTTTCGACATGCCATACTATGACTTTTTTTTACTCTAATTTCGAAATATTATACTATGACTTTTTTTCCATAAAAATTTTCGACATACTATATTACTTTTTTTTCATGAAAATAATCGACACACTATCCCTTGACTTTTTTTCATGACATTTTTCGACATACCATACTATGACTTTTTTTTTACTCTAATTTCGACATACTATACCAGGCATGGGCAAACTACGGCCCGCGGGCCGTATACGGCCCGTTGGGCTTTTTAATCCGGCCCGTCGAAT
>CAKAKR010034217.1:0-11295 GCA_916700685.1 Adelosebastes latens
ATTAAATCAGTGGTTCCCAAACTTTTTACGTCAAGGATCCCTAAATTGACACAAACCACGGACCCCCATTTGATAAGATTTTGTCCCAGGGTCCCCCACTTTGAAAACCATTGGGTTAAATAATGAGATGTCTTGTGTTAAAAGTTGAACAAAGGTCTTATCCTCTGAGTGCTGCACAGATAGACAAGCTTGTACCGCCATCATCAGGTCCTATTAATGGATTATTAATCTCTGTGTTTAAATTTAAGTTCGGTGATGAATCTTATCCATTCTGCCTCCATGATATGTATCCAGGGGGAGCAAGGTGGTGATGGGGAGGCTGGTCTTCCTGGCAAAGCTGGGTCACGTGGTAAAACTGGCGTTCCAGGACTCCCAGGAGATCAGGGGACCATTGGACCAAAGGTAACAGGGATGAGTAATATGCTGTTTAGTGCATTTAGATTAACAACACATAGAAAACAAAAACAAAAAAAAAATAGAATAACTTTTAAGCCTTGCTAGTGAGTGAGCAAAATATCATTTTAGATATAATGTGCAAGGGTATGACTCCTTTAATTCAGATGACTGCATAAATAATTATTTAACTGCCTGTGAATGATCTTCACTCAGTCATTGATCATTTATTCATCCATCCAGGGTGAGCAGGGTCTTCGAGGCCAGAGTGGACCTCTTGGGAAAAGAGGCTTCAGAGGTGGAATGGGACTGCCAGGGCTACAGGGAGACCAAGGACCTAAAGGACAACTTGTGAGTAGCATATGTAATATAGGCAATGACTTACCAACACCGGGAATGATTTGATTTCATGACATTTTGGAGACTCTGTGTTTCTGATTGTTGACTTGATTCTTTTTCAGGGTGATCATGGGGAACAAGGTTTTCCAGGAATTCTGGGAGTTTTTGGACCAAGGGTACGTTCAGCACCAAACAGCAACAACTGATTCTACAACAGCCACAGATATTTCAGACTCAACTTCCCACACGGCCATTAAAAACCAGCCTGTGTTTTTATCCTAAAGCTTCCTCAGCCTACGGGGCATTTGTAGGTCTTGGTAAACAGATGTACACAGACTTCTGAGGGACTACTACACATTAAATAAGCCACTGAAATCTATCTTTAGAAATGTCTTAGTTAGAATAGGCCCTTTTTGGATTATAAGTTTCTGGACGGTTTGCTTTATCACTTCCCCCCGTAGTAATGAAACCAGGCGTGTCTGTCCAGGAAGAGGATTACTCTAGAGTCTTTAAGTGGTGAACTTCTACAAATATGACTTGTTTTGGGATTCAGATGTAGTCTGTGTTTATTTGTGTAAAAAGACATTTTGCAAAACTGACATCAAGTATTACACTTAAAGTATGTATAAATATTTATCACTGCTGTGTTCAGGGGCCTCCAGGAGACTTTGGGCCAAAGGGCATACGGGGACCAAAGGGGCCGCATGGCGCCATGGTAAGTAGACGAGTGATCTAGATTACACCATAGACTGTATATGAGAAGTGGATGTAGTCACCGTGACGTCACCCATTGGTTTGTGGACTGACGTTTTGAAGCCTCGAGTTCGGGATTTTGGCTTTCGCCATCTTGGCTTTTTGCAACCAGAAGTGACACTAGAGGGTGGAGCTATAAGTACAACCGAACGCTGAATAAGACATGTTAAGATGTTACAATTAACTTTGATGAGCTGAAAACACACTGTGAAAGGGTTAACGTTCTAAGACAAATTCACGGACAACTCCCAGACCAGCGGACGCCGTGGTAGCGACCTGTCAATCACAAGTTAGCCACGCCATAAAGCATCCCCTGCTTTGTGGTCTATTTGACTCTAAATGGGACCATAATTTATTAAATGAACATCATGCTGTATTGAAGAAGACTTGAAACTAGCGATTGAAACCATAAACTCATGTTTACAATGTTTACTGAGGTAATAAATCAAGTGAGAAGTAGGCTCATTTTCTCATTTTCTATACAATCAGACTTCCTTTTGCAACCAGAGGAGTCGCCCCCTGCTGGCTGTTAGAAAGAATGCAGGTTTAAGGCACTTCAGCGTTGGCTTCACTTTTCAGAGCCGGAGGTTGCCCACTGGATTACACTAATGAAATGCACTGAACCTCTTATTTCATTCTTTTTTCTCCTGTTCCTCTCCATCAGGGCAGAGGAGGAGGTGTTGGCTCGATGGGAATCATTGGTCCTAATGGAAGCACAGTATGTATTATACAGATTGAGATTAACATTTCTCTCTGCTGTTATTCTTCAGCAAACTGACTGACTGTGTACATCTCTTTACAGGGTCCCAGAGGAGAGAAGGGCAATCGTGGAGAAAATGTAAGTCTTCTCGACTTCTTAACACATCTATTCTTTTCAGTTTTTTTACACTTTATTTACATTGCCTACTGAGTAAGAAGCAGATTTGGTGACAATATTCAGGCTGAAGATATGTCTTTTCTCTCTCTGAACAGGGATTGCAAGGCCCAAGGGTATGTCTGCATAGTGTGATGTTTTCTGTTGTTACAGATCATTTGTATTTTCTATGGACACTTGATTGACAACATAAAACCTCATTCAGCATGTGTGTTTTTCTTCTTTATTAGGGGTCTCCTGGACCTCGTGGACCCCCTGGACTTCCAGTAAGTTCTCCACCTTTATATATTTAGCAGCTGTCAGTCATAATGTCATATTCAGGTTGCATGATTCATTCTTTGTCTAAATAACTCTTCTTTTCCCCTTTAGGGTCGCCCAAGTATCCCTCTATCATTTGTAAGTCATGTTGTGTTTGCTGATTTTATTACATCCAATACGGCTTAAAGTAGTTAGAATATACTGTAATGTGTTATCCAGAGAGATACAGTGACACTGGTGAAATGAGATTTTGTTATTTTGCTGCAGGAGGAAGATGGTCTTTTGTTAATGGATTCACACGCCCCACTCAGGACTGAGGTAAGCGGAGTATGACGTCAACATTTCTCTGTATTGTTACGTCTTTTAAAGCTGCAGTCAGTAACTTTGAGCAAATATGATAAAAAGTCATTTTCATAACTTGTCATTTTATCCTGACAGTTGTGAATGAGACAGAAAATCTATGAAAAGAAATTTGCCTCCTCCTGTGCTCCTCATGGCATTTGCAAGAATTCAACGTGCCCGAACGAAAATAACCAATCAGAGCCGAGCTGTCTCTAAAGAAGCTGTCAATCACTGCTAGCGAAACTTGCAAACTCCAATCAAACTGTCAAATGAGGCAGCGCTGAGATTCTGTTACTGTAATGCCTATTTCTCTCCTCAAATGTTTTCAGAAACATCTTGTAGTGTACTGTACTGTTTAGCTTGAAAGTTTGTGACCCGATGGCCATGTTGAAAACAGCACCGCCCACCAGCCGGAACAAACTTTCTCATTTTACAGCTAAACAGTACACTACAAGATGTTTCTGAAAACATTTGAGGAGAGAAATGGGCATTACAGTAACAGAATATTGATTCATATTTGATCAGCGCTGCCTAGTTTGACTGTTTGATCGGAGTTTGCGAGTGATTGACAGCTGCTCAGAGACGGCAAGGCTCCAGCTCGGCTCTGATTGGTTGTTTTCCTTTGGGCACATTGAAATCCAGCCATTAGGAGCACAGGAGGAGGCAGAGGAACATGATTTTTTCACAGATGATCTGTCTCATGCACTACTGTCAGGATATGGTGACCGTTTTATAAAAATAACTTTTTCTCATATTTGCTCAAATATCCGAACCGACTGTAGCTTTAATGTGTTGCGAACTGCACAGACTCATCTTTTGGTCTGCCTTCCAGAATAAGCCAGTGATGGACCTGCCGATGCTGGACCAGGGCGCAGAGATCTTTAAGACCCTCCACTACCTCAGTAACCTGATCCAGAGCCTGAAGAACCCACTGGGCACTCGGGACAACCCCGCCCGCATCTGCAGGGACCTGCACAGCTGTGAACAGAAGTTAAACGATGGTGAGGGGTGTGTGTGTGTGTGTGTGTGTGTGTGTGTGTGTGTGTTGGAGACAGACACGGAGAGCAGTTTTATGTTTAGATAAGACTAATAACCCCCAAATGTGTTTGTATTCTCAGGCACTTATTGGATGGACCCCAACCTGGGCTGCTCGTCAGATACAATAGAAGTCTCCTGCAACTTTACTGGAGAGGGACAGACTTGCCTTAAACCAATAACGGTCTCCAAGGTATTTAAGACACAACGACATCAGCAAAGATTATACAATTTAAAGAAATATTACACATGCCAGAGTTGTTAACCAGCGCCTGTTCTGCCTGTTTGAACAGCCATCTATGAGTGTTGGTCGTGTCCAGATGAACTTCTTGCACCTGCTGAGCTCGGAGGCAGAGCAGCACGTCATCATCCACTGCCTGAACATCTCGGTTTGGAGGTCGGCTGAGGATCAGCCGGCCGCACGGGGCTCAGTGAGATTCAAGGCCTGGAGCGGGGAGGTGTTCGAGGTGGGAGGAGAGCTCGAACCAGAAGTCGTAGAAGACTCCTGCTGGGTAGGAACGACATGATGTCATCTGGCTTCGTGCCCTGTAGGCCCTGTTCAGACCTGGCATTAACATGCGTCCTGAGTGATCCGATCAAAAGTGGACAGCTTTAAGTACGTCTGTTCACACCCGGCATTAGAATGCGTCTCCACATACGTCTCCAGTGGCAACTTGTGATCCGATCTCACTTCCCCGCTCTATATGCAAATAAACACGTAGTAAACACATGGCTAATACAGCAGACGTTATGAAGTAATATTACAGGAATGTCAGTAGTAATATCCTACATATTGGTGAATTCCGGTACACGCGGATCCCAGCGGGACGTCAGTTGAGTAGGCGGTCCTTAATGTGGCCCTGACCACCTCTGAATGCGGTCAGAGCGACCGGATCTCAATGCGTCCTCAATGCGTCTTTAGTGCGTTCACAGCTGTACTTAGAGCTGTCCACTTGTGATCCGATCACTGAGGACGTATGTTAATGCCAGGTCTGAACAGGGCCCCAGACTTGTTGGCCTAATTTTGACGTTCATGTTTTAAATGTCTCGTGTATCTGGGTTTCAGATAAAAGATGGCCGCTGGCACCAAACCCATTTTGTGTTCCACTCCCTGGATCCCTCCCTGCTCCCTGTGGTCGACATCTACAACCTCCCCAAGACTACATCTGGCTCACATTACCACCTAGAAGTAGGTCCTGTATGCTTCCTGTGAGGGCTGCCATGTTAAGTCTCCTGGGTATGGAGGGTTGGATCAACAACCTTCTAGGTGACACCCTCGTGCGGGCGTGGAGATCGGAGCAGTCTCCTCCAATCCACGGCAAAAATAATCCAAGCGAGCCTCCCTCCAAACAGATCCTGCTTCACTCTTCCAAACTCCCATTGGACTGCAGACACAGACAGAGGAAGCACGGGGGGAGCTGGGGGGGACGAAGAAGAGCTGAGGAGGAGCAGGGGAGTTCTTGCACTAATAGCTTCTTCAAGCTCTTCAAGAAGGATCTCCACATGTGCACCCGCTTGGAGGGGGAAAAAAGGCTCTATGCCACACAATCTCTCGAGAACATTGCTAAGTGAAGGGAGACCAAGGCCAAGTTAATCAGCGGACATTATAGTAACTTATTTTTTTAACTGTATACAGTCTGTATACTGTGTGTACTTTTATTTTGGAAATACCAGGAATTCAATTCTGTTAGGAGAGAAGTAATTGGGATCAGTTAAATGTACATATATGTATGCTTATTATTATTAACTTTTATACATGTATATCTTATGTAAAGAAATAATCTTCAAGTGCAATAGAAAATGAGAAGATGATTTGATATTTTAAACTTTATATGGAAGGATTTTTCAGGGGTGCCATTTTTATTTTGCCTTCGGTGCTCATCTCCTTGTGATCTTGCCCACGTGTGAATGAATCCAGAGGCAGGCTCGGAGCAGAAATCACATCTGTATTCACTAGTGCTACGAATGGGAGATCATGGCTTTCAGTTTTATCCCTATAATGTGGGAAAAAACAGTGTCAACCTTCCGTAATAACGTCTGAGGCCACACACTGATGCACACAAGCCGTCCACATGGAGAGTCAGTGCATTATTGCTATTCTTATTACTCATACATTATTGAACCGGATGCCACTGATGATTAGGGAGAATATCTGCGGTTGTGGAGATTAGAGGTAAAAAAAAGAAAAAGAGTATGGAGCTCTAGTTCTCAATAGTGTTTTATTAATTTCTCTACAACTGTGGAGTATCAGTTCCCTGCTTCCTTATAAGAGATAGGAGGGTAATAGTTCTTATTTACTCAGCACCACATGGGACCAGGAGTCTCTTCTTCTACCCCACTTAACAGTAGACAGACTACAGGTACAGGCAATCCGTAGAGGAGACCCGAGCCACAGGAGAGAGGACATCTTCTACCCCATCCTCTCTCTGATGCATGGTGCTAAGTGAACTATCTAAGGTGCTAACCATAGTGCTGTAATTACACCACTTTGCTGAAATATTCTGATGTTCATAGTGCATGCTTGCTTAGATGAATAAAAGAAAGTCAATATAATATATTGCCATAGCTTCCATAATGCACTATAATGGTAATATCCCATCCCAAACTACATAGTTCCCTGTTTTTGTTCAATGCTGCAATTTATGCTTATTCTGATTGAAAATATTTTAAAGATAACTATAAAAACAGATTACTCCTTTTGTATCCAGTATAAATCGCAGGGTTTGAAGTATTTTTTAAGAATAAAATTTTCTTTTGCTCTGTACAAAGCCCCCCACAGCTGTATGTAATATTTTTTTTTTAGAAACACAACTAGTGGAGATAGTTTTAAATAAATAAAAGTTTCTTTGTTGTAGCTGGACACAAGTGTGTATAATTGTGCAAACCTTGCTGTATACAGTGGATCCCCTCTTGCTAATTTAATGTTATTTAATGTTGTTAACGTGGTTGCTGACTGAGCAAGTTCTGTTGGTTGAAGCAATACTACTCTTTCTGACAACTTTATATATCAGTTTGCCCAACTGGTCTTGGAGTTTATAGATTTTTTATGTGTAAATTTGGGGCTCCAGAGAACAAATTTATTGCAATGTTAATTATCTTTTATTTTTTTAATTTTTGTTATTTTTGCTTTATGTTGTTTTTTCCTCTATGATAATCAACCATGTACTGTACCAGGACTCTACTATAACTTGTGTTTTAAAGAATTATGCAAATATGTGAAAATTGTTTCTTCTTTTTGTAAATCTGTTGTAGACATTAAAACGAGCTAAGAATACCTCACATTTTTACACAAGATTTTCTGTTTGCCTTTATAATTAAAGCCTGTTTGGAAAATATCAGCCAAATACAGTTAAGTCATCAAACTCTGAACAAGACCATTTCTGGTGCCAGCATCCTTTATCTGTCTACTGTTTATTCATTGTTCAATGACCATTTGTTCAATAAATACTTTCAATTTGTGTGTGGATTGTTACTTTTCAACTATTTGGATGGATGGGCAAACAAATAAAATAAAATACATGATGTGTAAAATAATTTTATATCACTTACACAAGTATTTGAAGACAGATTAATTAATAGAAATGCAAGGATCTACCTCTTGATATTTACGAGCTTAATACGTTTCTAAAAGTACAATTAAAAATTGCAGAAGTTTAACATAATTTCACAGTCTTGCTCACTCAAGATAATGGTTAAGGGTCTGTAAATTGTGTGTTTCTACTAGCCAATACTTTTATATGGTATACCAGATGCAAAGAGTTGTGATGATAATCAGTGGTTTTGCAACACAACTATGATTTAGGCACTTTTATATAGACACATCATTTTAACATTGCAGGATTGTGTGACTGCAGATGTGGTGTAACTTTCTCCACAAGTTGAGAGATAAACACCATCTCCAGTTGATTCATAGCTGTAACAACAGAAACAGCCCAGTCTGCTCTGATTGGTCAGCTGGCCCACTCTGTTGTGATTGGTCAACCAAACCAAACTCTTTGGACTCCACTCCAGCTCCGCTCTAATTACCTTTGTTTGAGGGCGTGCCAAACTAACCGCTAGGCAACAAGTGTTTTACTCGGTGACATCACCACGTTACGGAAGAAAAGGCGGGACTTCAATCAAGGCGTTTAAGGCAGTTCAGGAGCAGTGTTTCTGTGGGGGAGAGTAACTCTCTTTGGCATGGACTTTGGGCTTTGTAACTTTGCAGATTGTTTACATGCACAATATATATATATATATATATATATATATATAACACACTAAAGGAAATGGAAAAAGCACAAAAGCATAATAGGTCCCCTTTAACTAGATTTTGACACAAGGCCCTTCTCCATGAATGGGCTGCACAATTGCTAAATATTGTAGAACCCTCCTTCGTTGATATTGTACTTGTACTAATTGTACAAGTAACGAATTTGCAATTAGTCAAATTAGTATAGTAACCTGCTTGTCCCTTTTGGGGCCCCTTAGACAGTTGGTAATCCTGAATTGCTTGAGCCAGTTATAGGAGAAAGGGGAGCAAACAAAGTACAGGACAAAGGACTGCAACTTTGTATAAATCAAGTATAATAGCTGCTATAAGCACATCCGTTTGGTAGATGACCAACTAACAAGCTGCATCTGAGGGAAGAAACAAATGATTATCAGCCAGGTAAAATGTTATCACTGGCATCACACTACAGTTTGAATGACCAGTTAACACCATGGTAAACTGTGAAACTGTAGCCTGGTTGAAATTAAGAGTTACACCACTTGATGTCGCTATTGTCTGGATAGATTTCATATGGAGCTGAACCAGCTGTTTACACCAAAGTTATAGATGTCTCAGCCCTTTCCTGAACTCAGCTAAATGGGTGATAAAACACTCAGATGTAGTCATTACTGCACACTGTATTCCTGCTAAAGGTTGTAATTAGCCCACTGCAGCAAGTGTTAATTTCTGCACCACCATGCAACACACCCATACAAATTATGTTTAAATATACTCTTTGATGAATATGTGCAGATACACTCACACAAGTTAACTTTGACACTGCTTCAGTTTCAGTAAGAAAATGATCCAAGAACCAGATAAAACTCCTGTTTATTTACTTGTATGTTAAGGATGCATGACAAACACTTGACACAAATCTATGTCCCTCTCTTGTAAGCAATGTATGCTGCTTATTTATGACTTTAGCAACAAGACAAGCATACTCTATACCTGTTTTGGTATTATTTTCTGTTACGTGCCCCCTGACCATGATGATCTTTGATGAACAGCCTACCTCAGGACCTCAGGTTAGCTAGCTCTTCTACCAATTTTAAATCTCTTTTAAAAACCCATTTTTATAAAAAGGCTTTTTTTTTTTTAACTCTGTAAGGCAACAGCTTGGTGCACCTTTTCCCCACACCTTATATTGTCCTCTTTTGGCACATGTGTAGTATGTTGCTAATTTTGCTCTCAAAGTGCACCATTTTGATGCATTTACTTTAAAATGTAGCCTACAAAATTTAGGGTGAATATTCCTGTATTTTAATTGCAAAATATATTGCAGAAAAAAAAAATATTGCATTGTCAGTTTTTTCCAACATCATGCATCCCTAATTTGTACATTAGCAGGAATGTAGCACAACATGGGAGTGAAAGCACTGCTCTGCATATTTAAATGTGAAAGTGCAATACAACTTATTGTTTTGATACCACTGGTTACGGGTTTTAGTTTTTTCTCATGATTTGGTCTTTATGTTTTGTTCTTTTATTGTTGTTTTTTATTTTATCTGTATTTCATTGTATCTGTGCAAGCACTTTGAAATTATGTTTAGAAAGGTGCTATACAAATAAAGGTTATTATTATTATTATTATTATTATTATTATCTCTTATGTCAAGAAGATGAAACCGTGTGACCTTTTTCTCAAAATGCGTTGTCAGAGCTGGTAACATGACTACATGGCTGTGTGTGTATGCTGTATATTTAAGCCTCTATGTCACTCCCCACAGTATTTGTCTTGGCCAATCACTTTGTCCCAGTATCCACCCTGTTTTATGCTGCATTTGTTAATGCTCGTAAATTCTTTATTTTGATGATATAAACAACAAACTTGCATTTAAGCATTGCTTACAAACAACTACTGAGATTGGATTGAAAGTAAATATGGCACATATCCTGCGTTGTTGTACTTTACATCGTCATATTTATCATTTTAAGGCATCTTCTGTGTGTGAATTGAAATCGTTCCTACAGACCATGAAGGCATCGCCAGTTTTCCAACGTGCACCATGGTGACGTCTACCATATCATGATGGCGGTAGCCTGCACTAGTTTGAATTCCGTCCCGCTTTTCACAAGTTTTTACATTTTGTAGTCTGTAAAAAATGTCTTATTATTATTCTAGAGAGAACACGAGATAAGTGAAAAAACTCTACCATGGATTCAGTCGTGGGGGCCGATTTGACGCTGCCCGTTGACATCAACGGAAGGTAAACACCCAGCTTCCAACGGTTAGCTAGCGAGCTAACCGTTAACATGTAAGAGTGTACGTTATATAGCTAGCTATAGCTAACGGGTTAGCCAAAGCCTATAGAAGGAGGATGGGACATGCGTCATCAATGCGTCATTTCTCGGGGGTATAACACATGCGCAGTAGAATCTGGCCGCAGCTTCATTACACTTCGCATGCGTAATACCCACATCTCAAGACCACTGACCCAGCCTCCTTTTATAGGCCTTGGGGTTAGCTAGCTAACCCGTTAATCCGAGGGCCCTGACTATCAACTGGAGCAACACAGAAACACTCAAGTTGTCATGTCTTATAATGTGATATGACGTTATTGTTAACGCTTTACAGAATTAGTTAGATACATAACGTTTGTCTGTAACTTTATTGTTTTTATAACATTAGTTAGGTCTCATAAGAAATTACTCTTATTGTTATGGTGGTAGGTTAGTAGGTTATCTGACATTTGGATGATCACACAAACATATATCTGTACAATTTCACATCTAACATGACATAGCTAACGTTATCTGTAAAACTAAACTAGCTAATAAGTTATGTTAGTAACGTTAAGCTTACTTATATGAACAATTATCTTCCAGTTTAGGTTGCTTTGTGTCTGCAAGCAACATATTTGACTGATTAACGTAAACACAACATAGTTAACGCTGACTAATGGAAAACATTATTACCAATGCTCGAAAATGTAGCTTTTAATATGTTAAAAGGTTAAAATAATATCAGTTTTGTGCTGCCAGTTTCACAAAAAAAAAATAAGAATAATATATATAAAATAAGAAATATATATTATAATATATATAT
>CAKAKR010034217.1:11420-52990 GCA_916700685.1 Adelosebastes latens
ATATATATTTTGTTCTTATTATATATATATATTATAATATATATTTAATATATATATATATTTTCTTATTTTATATATATATATATATATTATAATATATATTTCTTATTTTATATATATTATTCTTATTTTTTGAGTGAAACTGGTGTATATATATTTTTTCTTATTATATATATACATTTTTTTTTTCTTATTATATATATATATATTATAATATATATTTCTTATTTTATATATATTATTATTATTTATATAAAATAAGAAAATATTTGGGGACTAAAACAAAAAATGATACCATTAACGTTACACAAAAATGCACAAGAAACATTGGTGCAGAAAGCCTGTCATGTGTAGATGTGTTATTATTACCGTTATAAATCATATCCAGCTCATTGAATGTTGCTGTGATATTGTTGCGGTTGGTACTGTGAGGTAGGTCTGCTTGTTGACCTGTCATCCAGAGAGTGAAAGAAAGCGGAAATTAACAGAGACAGTTCAGAGTCAGCGGGGTTCAGACTGAAGCAGCTACGTCTCTCTCTCTCTGCACTCTTTGTACAAAATGTGGAGTAACTTGTTTTGTATTTTTTCCCTGCTTGCTCTCCTTGACATGAGAGAAGAGTGTGACTGTGGTAGGTGAACTGTGCATTATTAGCTGCTCCTGCTAGATGGTGTTTATATAGCTAGTCTGTAGCTTTTTCTGCTCCACTGAAAGAAAAGCTAGTGTTTAAATTGGTAGTGTCGTTGGTTGGTCTCCTTTTTAAATGACCTAGCCCAGCTGTGTCCTGTGTAAAAGAGGTTATCCAGGTGGTAAGCGTGCCTCAGTAATCCAAGATGTTAGCTGATATGTGTGGTGTGAATTACTTATTCGGTAATTCTGAAACCTGATTCATTTTACCCCTTTTTAGCTTACAAAATATGTCTTTGCATACTGTCAGTTATTTGCGTTTTCATTAAATGATATTGTTGTGAGCTTTGCGGCTTCCATGTTTGTCACTGGCAGCAGAACAAAGTGAGAAACAAATAGAGGAAGTCACTGTTTACAGGCTCTTAAATTGTTTCCACCCGGGTGCTGGAGGGGTTACTAACTACAAATGACACAGTTTTAATGTCATCTACTCTTTCTGCGAGAGTTTAATTTGTGTCGGTTTCTATGGAAGTTGTTTCACATGTTTATGTTTGATGCTTTTATTCTTATCATGGCTCTTTTTGTAGAGTGCTTCCTCCCCATTAACACAGGAAGGGGTTGCTTAGCATGTGAAACCTCAGTGATGCAACAATTTGTCATAAATTTTTTACTGACTTTCAGTGTTTTGTGGAAGATTATTGTGCTTCTGCTGCTTCATATTCTTCGTGTTTTATTGTTTAACGTAGCCAATGTTGGATCACTTTGACATAAGAGTCTTTTTTGTTGTTGATCAGTTTCAAAAAGTCTAATTTCATCCACTGTGATTCAATGTTGTGGCTTCGTAATTTCAATTGGCACAGAGGTTGCGATCGAAAAATCTTTTTCACAGGGCAAACATGCTCCTTTCGTAGTCCATCTTCGGGAACATTGTAGTTTCACCACGGCAGACCCACGTCACTAACATCCGCCGCCATCGCATCATAATTACGCAGCCTAGTGTAAGTGCATTCGTATTCTCTGAACACCACGGTTGTCTTTCTGAAATCGATACCGTCCTTCTGAACTCTCCTTTACATCTTTCCTTGACCTCATGAGGTTTCCAACCAAGGTCAAGGAAAAGTGGTTAGGAAAAGACATTCAGACGTAATTTTTTGACTTTTCGACCACAGCCCTTGTCTTCTTTTCTCCACTGTAATGTACTGTACTGAGTTATGGTGCTTCATGTTGGTTAACTTTGTAGTGTTTACTAGGTGGCAAAGCAAAACTACGATGGGGAAGAGCAGTGTCATTATGGTTTATTGTTGCAGCCTGACACTGTGGAAGCTTTAAATGAATTATAGCAGGGAAATTCACAGTCACAGAAAGCCTAGAAAATGAATGAAACTAAGCAAAATGGATTAAGAGTCATCTGACTCATTTAATTTTCTATAGAAATACAAAACATCAAATAGCAATGTAGTTGTTTTAAAAAGTCTAGTGATGATTACAGCAAGACAAAAACAAGACGCAGGGTCTATTTTACAAAAATGTAATTTGCACATACACCCTCCAGTATTATAATTTTATAGTAATGCATTCTTATGATGCTTAGCTAAAGTACAGTCTGCTAAATTCTATATACAAGGAACATAAAACATATCAATGTGTAGACATGAAATATAAACAAATCATGCTCGAAAGAAACCTTTGCTGTGGAAGAAGCAGTAGAGCGGCGGTGCTTCCACTGCCAGGGGAGGAATGGGAAGTAGTTATGCAATGCTGGATATTATATATTATTAGACACAGGGGTTAAGGTTGAGGGACATGAGCTTGGACCCAGATAGTTCATGTTTTTGTTTATGTAAGTAATTTACCTTTTAAAACAAGATTTGTGAGGAGAATTTTTCGCTAACGGCATTATTACACATGCAAGTGTTGTGGCTAAGGCTGCACAATTAATCGAATATTAATCGCGATCACGATTTTGGCTTCCCACAATTAAATGATTGCCTGCAATATTGATGTTTAAAATGAGTGCTCTGCTTATAGAAAACTGTGCTACAAATCAAATCAAGTGCTTCCTAAACTAACAGCCAGCGACCCAGATGTTTTGGTTTCATATTCGGGGATAGATATTATCTATGCAACCAATGTGTTCATGATTAAATTGAGGGCATAAAATTGTTTATCTAGCCTCTTAATGTTGCTAATTTTGCTCTCAAAATGCACCATTTTGATGCATTTACTTTAAAATATAGCCTACAAAATCTAGGGTGAATATTCCTGTATTTTAATTGCAATATATATTGCAGAAAAAAAAATATTGAATTGTCAGTTTTTTCCAACATCATGCAGCCCTAATTTGTACATTAGCAGGAATGTAGCACAACATGGGAGTGAAAGCACTGCTCTGCTTATTTAAATGTGAAAGTGCAATACAAATAATTTGTTGTTAAAATCTATGAATAATCGTGATATCAATATTGATAAAAAATAATCGTGATTATCATTTTGGCCGTAATCGTGCAGCCCTAGTTGTGGCAGTACAACCCCGGTTCCCTTTGTGTCACTGCGATCCAGATGTGTGGTGCTGATGTTTGGTGCATTGTACCGTGTCTGTGAGTGACGCCACTGTCCCATCGCTGTGTGATGCTTAGCTGATCAGAGCCACAGTAGTCTACTTGTCTACCAAA
This sequence comes from Adelosebastes latens, assembly GCA_916700685.1. Lineage (NCBI taxonomy): Eukaryota > Metazoa > Chordata > Actinopteri > Perciformes > Sebastidae > Adelosebastes > Adelosebastes latens. Next base: position 14,718 of record CAKAKR010034217.1, read on the forward strand.
GAAAGCCCTCTCCGTCCACTGGTTTTCCTCTCTCGTCCTGTCTGTCTGAACATGAGAGCTAGGCTGCCACTGGCACATGGTCTCTCACACACACACACACACACACTGAAAGGACGTTCAGCCAGAGTGGATGTAAATGAAGCAGAGAGTCATTCTTGAGCTATTTATGGATAGTTCTCGGGGCTCAATGGAACGGGCCAGCGTGAGTAATACGTAAACAGAGCGCATTTATATGTTGTTAGGAAGCCATAATAATCAGAGTATATGTACAATGTGCAAGGATAGAGAGCAGAGCTTGCTTTGGTTACTGTGATTTGCAAAAATGTGAATTGTCTTCGATGAATGTGATGAAAATGTGATCCCTTTTCCAAATATTTGTAGTGACTAGGCTGCGTCGCTAACAACATGATTGTGTCCACAGCTGCAGACTGCCAGACTCCATAGATGCTGGAGGAGACTATTCCACGGACAGCATGACAGGTACAGTAAGACTTTCTTTTGTTTTCTCTTCTCTTTTTTTATTGCTCAGGTTGTGTCTCCCTTGTGTATTAATTAATACTGCTGTTGAATCGTTGCTGTGACCTCCCACAGTTGAGTCCCCAAAGCTGTGATGAGGGATTAACTGTATGATGTTAACTAGCTAATCCTGTTTCTAATTCATTGTCAAGCTATTATAGTGTGCCAACAATATACTCAGGGCTAGAACAACATACAAGCCAGTAAACAAATGATTTCTACATATAGGTCAGCATCTGTGGCTTTCTGTGTGGACAAATACATCCAGGCATAACACTGACGGTTGCAGCGTTATGATAGTTCTTGTATGTGTTTGTAAACTAGGGCTATAAATAATGATTATTTTCATTACAGAGTAATCTGCCGATTATAATTGATTAATTGTTTAGTCTATGAAATGTCAAAAAATAGTGTAAAAATGTTCATAAATTTTCCAGAGCCCAAGCTGATGTTTTGTCCAAAAAGATACCAGGTTTACAATTATTAAAAAAAGGAAAAAGCAGCAATTCCTCACATGGGAGAAGCTGGAACCAGGGAATGTTTGGAGTTTTTGAATAAAAAATGATTAATTGATTATCAAAATAGTTGCCGATTATTTTTCTATCGGTCTATCGGTTAATTGATTCATTGTTTCAGCTCTAGGAAGGAACGCCATTCACTGTTTCTAGGCAACAACAACAACAGTTGCAGCTGTTTTCATTGTTTGCTCTTCGTAAGGTCAGGGGCAACCGAGGTCAAAGTTGAAATAATTTGAACTTTGAGCGCGATTTCAAGCGGTGTGCCACGCCAAGGGTAGCTTTTCCGCCTATTCGGGTGGCACCGCTCTCCCCAAAGGAAAACAATGGCACAGCCAGCGCAGAGCGATTTTAGCGCTGATTATATGTAGACAGCTTAATGAGCAATTGGTTTTGTAGAAAAACATACAGCAAGGTATTGAGATTTAGTATTATTTTGGTCCGCAATGTTGCACCATCATGTTCTACAGTAGCCCAGAATGGACAAACCAAACACTAACGTTAACCTTTCCTGCTTGGGCCAGAGAAGATTACGTTACCCGTTTCTCTCTCTTGCTTCGCCGCTCACTTCCCACGTACACACACACACTCTAAGCATTATACTCTTACAACAACTGGCTCTAGAAAGGACCATTTGCGTTTTCGTGTTGGCCACCCCGTAGCTCTCCTACACGCTTGGCACACGGGAGAACTTGTAATCTGCAACCCCACTGCTGGATACCGCCAGATCCTACACACAGTTCCTTTAAAGTGCACCAATGAAGCCAGTGAGGAAATGATAATACTAATAAAAAAAAAAAGATCAGGTTGGCAGAGTCTTGAAAAATAAGGCCCACGCTGCAAATCACCAGAATTATACATTAATCGTAGAAATCAGATCAAACTATAAGGTTTCATTTCCATCCATGGCGGCAGACATCCTTTTGTCTCCTGATGCTGTCTCGCGACCCATCTCTCCCTTTTGCTTGCTCATAGTTACTCCTCTGTAGTTTTGCCAGGAAACAAGGGAGTAATGAATGAAGGGTAATGAATACCATCTGCAGAGATCTAGATTCATGTTTACATTGAAGACACACCAAAGGCAGCAAGGACAAATCTCTCTGATTTATAAATAAAATGTACATGAACAAGCAACTGATACTGTCAAACTATAAATCAGGAGTTAGTGTTGTGAAATGTGTTGTTGACTAGTGTAACATGATCAGCTGTGGGCTGCTTTGAACTGGTCTAAACAGGGCAGCTCTCCAGAAGCTGTCTCACCTCTGATTGCCTCTGCAGTGAAAAACATTTCTACTTTCTCTTTCTCTTTATCTCTCTAAAAAAAACACATTCCTGTGTGCTGGGAGTGAGAGTTATTCTTGTAAGCAGAGAAGATTCTCTATGCTATAGAGACCGTCGTGCAGTTGTGACTCAAATGAGTAAACGTGTATCACTTTGTTGTTTTGCAGCTCTGTCCTTCCCTGACAAGATGTCCCCAATCAAAGCTCTCACCATGAAGGACTATGAGAATGTGAGTGATATTAATTGGGATGATGTTTCTTAAACTGGAGTTGCTGATATGTAGTGGCACAATGTGTCTTGGATTGCCCAAAGCCAATTTTATGTAACACTAACTTATGATAATGACTCATATTCTAATTTATTAATGCTATTAATTGTTAATAGACACTGAGCGTGTCAGTATGAGGTTATAACTTTACCCCACCACAACAAACAGGCTATTGTGATTTATTAAACCTGATCCTCAGTCTGACTCAAACTAAGCCTCACTGACCATTTATGGAGATGTAGTGATGAGTGTAGGAGTAGGATTGAGGTGAAAACTATATTTCAGCATTTGAGTGGAATGCATGCTCAGATGTTTTTGGCTTGTGCTGCCTGGCTCGCTTCATGATTAGAGGTTTTATGGAGGGGTCCAGACTCCTACCTCCTCCCTTTGACAGTCTACCCAACCCCCCATTACCAGATGTATGCTGTTCTGAGCCTGCAGCACAATGATGCACAGTCCACTTCACACACACGCACACGCACACGCATGCGCGCGCACACACACACACACACACACACACACACACACACACACACACACATACAAGTATGAAGGCCTCCCTTCATTTTAACATTAACCATACACATGGTCCTTTTCTGCTATGTAAACATAAGGTGTGGGAATCCCCAGAGGCCCCACAATACGATATTAAGTCATGATACAATCTTATTGCAATTTTAAACGTTTTGCGATATGCTAAGTATTGTGATAAGATATATTATCTTTTTTCAACTACAAATTATGCAGTTTGTCAACATCTGTTTTATCTAATAAGATACTATGGAGTGAAATTAGTCTCAAAATGTGTATTACATGATTTACAAATGAAATATATGATTTACAAATGAAATATAAGATTTACAAATGTGTAAAACGATTTGTGCGTAATTTTGGGTACTCCTGAATGCGTGTTCCAATCTACACACAAATACCAATCAATTTGAACACATGTAGAACAGTTTTACAAATGCATACATCACAACCTGAAAAATATAAATATTTTACATACATATTTTTAACTTCAACTTCACAGAGCTCATCATTTTCACTTTCAAAACAGATCGACAAATGTATACTGCATTTAAGCTTTTTAAAAGCGAAACAGTTGCCAGTATTTCCTCGCCAAAATTTAGCATAAGTTTGGAGTGTTATTTAGCCTCCTTGGTTGGTACCAATGGATTCATTAGGTTTTCTATCATATGATACCAGTATCTTCACTCTAGCTTTAAAACTGAGCCCGCTACAACCTAAAAATCACATGTTGCGTTAATGCGTTAAAGAAATTAGTGGCGTTAAACCTAATTTGCGTTAACGCGTTAACTTTGACAGCCCTAGAGTAAAGTAAATGCATTTTGGGCTAGGCAGAGACTTAAACATTTTGATAAAACTTTTTCAATGAAATGTTATTTGTTGTTCAGTTATTTTCCGGTTCATTAAAACGTTTCTGTCAATCATCCGCAGCAAATCACAGCTCTGAAGAAAGAGAACTTTAACCTGAAGCTGCGCATCTACTTCATGGAGGAGCGCATGCAGCAGAAATGTGACGACTCCACTGAGGACATTTTCAAAACGGTGTAGTATTTACTTTCGTGTGCACAAATATGTATTTAACTCTTTGCCGTTGTCATGCATTTATGTGGCCTCTCAGTGTCTTAATGTTGCATTATGTTGACTCAGTGTTTCCTACCGGGACTAACTGAGATCACAACTTCAGCCACAAAACATCTGGAATTGGTTCAACCAAAATCCCACATATATGATCTTAGAACAGCTGCCTGGCCTTTTTAGTGAGATGTAAACACATTGGAATCTGCTGCTTGTGTTTGTGATCTTATTTTTTTTTTTTTAATTTTAAGAGGTGATGTCATGTAAGAATGTTATCTTTATGTACACGCCCCAAGATAAACCTTGAGATTTATTCATTTGGCAAATATTAACAATTGTCAGGGAGAACAATTTCTAAGAATCTCTTGAATATGTTTCCATTGTTTGTGCCAGTGTTTTTGTGATGACTCCAGATGTGCAGTGCGGTTAGTGCCATAATGGACTTAATGTTGTCTGTTAATAGAACATTGAGCTGAAGGTGGAGTTGGAGTCTATGAAGAGAGACATGGCAGAGAAACAGGAGCTTCTCGTGTCGGCATCGTGAGTATCGTTCCCTACACAGTCCTTCTATGCTGAAGTTCAGTGTCAGCTAAATTCACATCTTTGGTGACATTTGAAGAATTCAGACACAAAGATCTTAGTTGGCAGGAAGATGTCATGGAAGCCCAGTGGCGAAAATGTATATGAGCGTTAACTAATCTCCCCTGTGAATGTTTTTCAGGAAAGCGTTGGAGAGTCTGGCTGGTCGAGAAGCAGGAGAACCCCAGCGTGTGAGAGAGCAAGCTCAGAGAGAGATGGGCGCACTCCGAGACGCATTCAACAAGAGGATAGCTGACCTAGAACAGGTGAGTCAAAACTAGGGCTGAACAATTTTGAAAACATGTCTAATTGCAATTATTTTGACTGATATTGCAATTGCGATAAGATTTGCGATATTAGAGGGGATGATCATTTTTACATCATTATTCTCATTGTCTTTGAAAAACATATTGATTTGTGATTTTTGAAGAGATCTGTACCAAACAAAGATGTTTTCTTAAGTCTGTAGAATACGAAGTATAGGCCAGGACATCTCTGCAGCACAACAATATTTAATTTAAAATGGTATTTTGACACACATTTCACCTTTAACAAATATTGTGCCTCCTGCGATTTGAAAATTGCATTAGGCCATATTAAGATTTCGATAAACTTTTAATTATGCAGCCTTAGTCAAAACTATTTACTTCACTATACTCTCAGAGAACAGTGATTTTCTGTTTCATCCCCATGGTAGTTGGGTGTAGTTGTCTCACTTGGTCTTTTTGCCTCATGTCAGTGTCTGCGAACGGCAGAGGAGGAGGTTGACAAGATGGCAGCCATCGCTGAGCAGGAGAAGCTTAAGAATATTAACATGGAGAAGCAGCTCCAGGTCCTGGATACATCAAGCACCTTCACCCCTGTCCCTGTCCCCGGCCCAGTCCAAGACCTGCAGCAGGCCCTGCAGGAGAAAGACAAGTAGGGACACAGTAGATAAGCACGCACATTTATATGTTTTTTTAGGGCTGTCAAAGTTAACGCGATAATAACATGTTAACGCAAATTTGTTTTAACACCACTCATTTCTTTAATGCATTAACGCAACTTACGATTTTTAGGTTGTAGCGGCTCAGTTTTAAAGCTAAAGTGAAGATACTGATCTTGTCGCGAAAGAGGTTAAATATCGCTCCAAACTTGCGCTAAATTTTGGCGAGGAAAAACTTGCATGGCCATTTTCAAAAGGGGTCCCTTGACCTCTTGACCGCTTGAAGACACTAATGGAAATGGGTTCTATGGGTACCCACGAGTCTCCCCTTTACAGACATGCCCACTTTATGATAATCACATGCAGTTTGGGGCAAGTCATAGTCAAGTCAGCACACTGACACACTGACAGCTGTTGTTGCCTGTTGGGCTGCAGTTTGCCATGTTATGATTTGAGCATATTTTTTTAATGTTAAACGCAGTACCTGTGAGGGTTTCTGGACAATATTTGTCATTGTTTTGTGTTGTTACATGAGTTCCAGTAATAAATATATACATACATGTGCATAAAGAAAGCATATTTGTCCACTCCCATGTATTAAATACTTGACAAATCTCCCTTTAAGCTACACTTTGAACAAATAATAAATGTGTGATTAATTTGCAATTAATCACGATTAAGTATGGACAATCATGCGAATAATCACGATTAAGCATTTTAATCGATTGACAGCCCTAGTTTTTTTTTCTGTATTGGGGTCTAAATGTTTCAATGATTTTTTCTTTGCTCACACCAGTATCATTGAGCAGCTGAAGGTCACTTTAAAGAACCAGGAAGCTGTGATCCATCAGAAGAAAAGTGCAGACCAAGAGACAGATGCACCGTCAGCTGACTCTGTTAAACAACTATCTGATTTCATCGCCAAGCAAGATCAGGAACTTGAGGTATGACATTCATATAATGCTGAAGATATTTACTTTCACTCTGTAATGATACCAAATCAAATTATTTTGATTTAACAGAGTTACAAAACGTGTGAAGTCATTTGTTGCCATGTTTTGAGAGCACATAGAGTATATTCAGAGAAATTTGATTTATTGCCACTATTGTTTTTTTTAATTATTTAATTTCATTAGCACAAGGAACAATATACAAAACAAGACAGGGAATTAGTATACAAAGATAAAGGATAGAGTTCAATCAACAATGGTGGATATGGTGCTGCAACACAATCAGACACAAACAGTAAACAATAGAGGTACTATTATACTGAAAATCAAGAGGAAAGAAATAAAATGGAATAAAACAAACCACAAAAAAGAAGAGAAACAATCAGGTCAACAGACGAGGAGCACAAAAGAGCAACGTACTAGACACTAAAAAAGCAAGGAAAGTTTCAGCACTACTTACAATATTAAAAGGCGTTTGCGTGACCTTTGACCTTGTCTGTTTCCCAGGCACTGAGGGACGAGCTACACAGAGAGAAGGACAAAACAACACCGAACCATCAGGTGGGTGTCGTGGGGATTTCCTCATTAAATGGTCTGCTTTTTTGGGTTCTTTCCAATTATCTGTGTTTTTGAGAACTTTTGTTGTTTTGTTTTTTCTTGCCCACATTTTTTATTTAAAATATAGATTAAACATGACAATTAACTTTAGTCTTTGTTGTTATTTGATAACCATTAATAAATAAAACAATTTGTTTAGGGGAAAAATAAAACAAAAGTAAGAATTGACTTCGAGGAAGTAGATTTCTGACCGAACCCTGGTCATTTGGACAGTGTCCATGGTTCCTCATCAGGCCTTGGCGTCTGGACTCGGGTCACGGTGTTAAGACTGGATTACCATGCTGTCTGGAGACAGTTCGTCTCAGAGTTATTTATGTCTGTCCTTCTTTATTTAAGTGGGAAAAGAAGTTAACATGTCAGTGTTAGTCAGATCTGGTTAAACAAATGAACGTGCTGCATGTATTGCAAAGGATTTTGAAAGATCGGGGACAATGTGTTTACCAGGGATGCTTTTGTGGCATGACAGGACTTCGAGTGGCCGATAGAGGTGTAATGGAATGTGATTGCCAGAACACACCTCTTAATCTTAAAGCAGATTTTTAGATGTACTGTCAGGCAGGATGGACTCTATACGAGTGATTGGCCGCTTCCATCGTCTTCAGCAGTCCCCAGGAGAAGCACCTGTATGGGGCCGATCTTCATACCTGATCTGGAATCTGGGAGGAGGTTTTCTAGAGATGGTCTGGCACCGGCCATGACACAGATCATTGCAGCAGTGCTAGAGGATTTGATCTGATTGAATGTGTGGGGGAGAGTGGAATAGAGGCGGGAGCAGGGATTATCAACAGCTTAGGGCTTATACTGCTCTGCACTCAGTCATTCTCCTCTGTGCTTCTCTTGCTGATGCAGTGGGAGAAAATGATAGATGGCTATTTCACTGTTGGCAGGCTGATGACCATTAGGTCACTGGACAGTTTGTGCGTCAGTGAGAGGCTTTTTGGACTCATTCTAAGTGGGTGAATCTGGAATCTTAAGATCTAAGGCGCCATGAGGGACCCGTGTCGTATATGTGGCGTTCGTCTGGTGGGAAGCCAGTGTCGCTGGATCTTCAGCTCATCAGCACAGAGGAAGCTACAAGTCATCTTGTCCCATGTGCTGGGCTGGGAGGTGACTCGCGATGGTCGTGGAGAGTTCCTCTGTGGGAAGTGTGTGTTCCAGTTGGAGAAGGTGGTGCAGTTTGATGTTAACATCGGCAAGCTGGAGGATGAACACAACGGTCAGGTCCAGAAGCTGCAGGCGGAGAAAGACCACCTCATCCAGTGCATCATCCATGTCTACAACAAAAACAACCAGAGCCTGTACAAGAGTTACGTGGCGAGCACCAGCAGTAAGACTCCACTCAGGTCCTCCGGGCTGGGCAGTCCTGATGATGAGGCTGTGTGTCGGCTGGCCTCTGATGGACAGCTGTTCAGGGAGAGTGGAAGTGGTCACGTTGAGAGTCGCATGAGAAGGTGTGTGAGTCTGGATCGAATTGCTAGTAAAGGGGCGTTTCCAGGGCGCTCAAGCCTCAGGGGCAGCAGGCTGGGATCAGTGGCGGGGCTCGATGGCTTTATGAAGAGCTTTGGTCTCCGAGGCACACGTCACCGTTCGCAGAGCATGTACCTTGACCTGGTCCAGCGTAAGGGCATACTTCCTAGACCTGGAATCAAAGATCGCTCCACATCCCTGCAGTCCCTCAATAGAGACTTTTCCTCAGACACCCCTCCAGACCCTCCACCAAAACGAAAACTCAGAGAGCCCAGGGTGTACGTCGCCAGACATGGTGCCACTGATGAGCCAGGAGGAAAGGTTCAGGCCAAAGCGCTGCTCCGCACTACCTCAAGTCAGCCTTCTGTGATCTCCGACCTGATCCAGCTCCTGCGCTGCATCTCCAAGCAGCAAGTCTCTGCCCCTGCAGGGAGTCACATCCCCATCCTGAAGAGGTTAAATACAGTCTCTCTCAACCCCGGAGCCAAGCGCAAACACAGAGAGGCAGAATTGAAGTCTCTGCATGATCTTACAGAGGAATTTGATGATGAATACACTCCTGTCAGAGTGGAGGTAGTTCTTTTCAGTAATCCCAGCTGGGCAAAACGCTATAGCTTAGCATTGCTGGTATTTATCCATTTTCCCTTTCCTGTTTTATGTGGATTTACAGAGTGAGGTTTGGCGAGTGGAGTCCTGCAATAAGCAGCTGAGTGAAGAGCTCACCCAGGCAAAGAGCACCAATGACAACCTGACCATAACACTGGAGGATACCCAGAATCAAATCAAGGTACACAGAGACGTCATTTTACTCTATTACATTTTTTTTAATTAGATTGAGAGGTTTCTTTGTGTAAGATCACTTCTTTGTGCAAACAGACCCTGTTAGGGAAGCTGGAGGAGAAGGAGAATGAACTCAACTCTGAGAAGAAAAATGCTCTAAAGCGAGACAAAACAATCCAGGGCCTCACTCAGGTCTTCAAAGAAAAGGAAAAAGAGGTAAGGTCCATACTATTATTAACACATTTTATTCATTACGGGGGTCATAGCAGTTGTTGTTAACGGTGACAAGACTTCACCTGTCTTTGCTCTCACTATTCTGTATTATGCAATGCTCTAGCACCAACCTGTCTGTCTTATTCTTGTTTGCACAGATTGCAGAGCTGTGTCATGAGATTGAGGACAGGGACGATGCTTTGGCCAAGGCCAGAGAGGCAGCACATAAAGCACAACTGCAGAAATACCAGGCAAGTCCTGCACTTTTTATAGCGAGCCAACCATTGACTCTATATGATAATGTTAATGGCTCCTTGTTCTGTGTGTGCCTGTGCATTCACACATTATATTAAGAGGTCAGTAACTCATAGAATGTTAAAGAAGCAGAAAAGTGAAGTACTTTTAATCTCCATCTCATTGACACGTTGCAGCCTGTGTAAAGACAAACATTTCTTGCATATATCCCCCAGGGAGTAGAGGAGCACCAAAATCTATTAATGGCAAAGCAAATCGAGCTGGCCCAACTCCAGGGGGAACACCATGCCAAGGTGCTTGAAGCCCAGAAGCTCCAGCGCGGCTTGGACAGGAAGGAGCAAGAGCTGGCTGACTTGCAGCAGGCGAAGGACCAGCTGGAGGTGGAACTGGAGGACCTGCAACAGCAGAAGAAGAAGGGAGACAAGGCCCTGAATGTAAGACACCGGTTGTCTAGTAAATATTTTTTGAATAAAACTGTATTATTGTTTCCAGAACCGAGCCATCGGGCATTTTAAATCCTCTTTTCTGTTATCTTTCACCATTCAAAAACCGGATTTTGTGTGACAGTATTATCACTTCCCCCTTCAGGATCTGAACAATCAGCACAAAAAGCTGAGTGGTGAGATCGGCGACAGGGAGAGCGCTCTGGAGCACCAGTACCTGGAGCTGCTGGATCAAACCAAAAGAAAAGTGCAGGCCCATGAGGTCACCATCCAACGGCTCACATCTACTCTGGCCGACAAAGAGCAGCAGCTACAGGTGACGCAACAACATTGATAATATCGTGGCGGCTGTGGCTCAGAGGGTAGAGCAGGTCGTTCACCAATCGGAAGATCAGTGGTTCGATCCCCAGCTGCTCCTGGTCACATGTCGATGGGTCCTTGAGCAAGACACTTAACCCCAAATTGCTCCCGAAGGCATAGCCATCGGTGTGTGAATGAGTATTTACATTAGATCCTGATGGGCAAAGTTGGCACCTTACATGGCAGCCTCTGCTATCAGTGTGTGAATGGGTGTAATGTGTATAGTGTAAAGCGCTTTGAGTGGTCAGAAGACTAGAAAAGCGTTATATAAATGCAAGTCCATTTACCATTCATTTACAGACAGATTCCACCAAAATAACAATCATTTATGAATGGTAAATTGATAGTTAATTAAAATGTATAAATGATGGTTATTATAAAGTGTTTTTTCTGTGTCCATCAGGAGTACATAAACATGGTCAGAGACTTTGAGCAAAGCAAAAGTCCAGGAGGAAACGATAATGTGCTTTCCAAGCTGCGGCAAAGGCTGAAGGAAAAGGAGAAGGCTCTGGAGGTGAGCGTTCCTTCTGTGTAATCTTCTCACCACAAAAGACTGTAATTTGATTCTGACATCGTTCTGTTTGCTCTCCCACAGCAAGCGCTGGATGAGAAGTTTGCTGCCATTGAGGAGAAAGACAATGAGATCCACCAGCTGCAGCTGTCTCTAAGGGAGAAGGAGAGAGACCTGGAAAGGCTCAATAACTTGCTCTCTCACAACGAGGAAACCATCAACGTAAGAAGCAATGTTTTTTTCTTCAAAGGTCTTTTTAATTAATTATCAATAATGAATTAAACAGTAACTGTACAACACTCAACAACACTTCCATCTACTCACACAAAAATCAAACACGCAAGCAACCACAGTCGACGACAGAAAATATATTCTAAATTATGGATAAATAAAGTTAAAATTATAGACAATACAGAAAGAATATCTATAATACTGTACACCTTAATAGTAACAGAAAAAGTAAGTTGAGAGATAAAGGAAATAGAAAATTGATAAATAGCATAGGAAAAGAAAAAATAAATAAAAAGAAAAAAGTAAATAAATTAAATACTACTACTACTAATAATAATAATAAAAATATATATTAATTAAATAAATTAATTAAATTTAAAAAATGATCAGAAACTGAGGCCAGATATTTGCCTTTTCCAGTAATCAGTAATGAAATTGTTTTTGGGAGGTCATACTTCAATCCGATGCATCTTTCTGCTGTTTCCTCTCCTTCCAGAGTTTTGACTGTCTGATCAAGGAGAAGGATGTGGAGCTGCAGCATCTTGCAAACACACTAAAGAACCTGCAGAGAGCCAAGCAAGATGTAGAAGATAACCTGAACAGATCACTGAGGGAGAAGGACTCCATCATCAGCCAGTTACAGCTCTCCCTGGAGGGCAAGACAAAGGATATGGAGGTTAGTTGTATTCTGACCCAGGAAGTTTACATAAACAAACACTTTATCCTTCGATGCTTCTGAGGTAGTTTTATTTTTCTAACTTTGTCAACCTTTGTTTGTAGGAAATGGCCGAATCAATGCTGAGCCAGTCGCAGACTCATGCACGTGACCTTGCTGAACAGATGGGCCAGAGGTTAAAGGTCACAGAGGCTATGTTGACTGAGGCTGTGAAGGCCAGGGAAAGGCTGGTTGCTGACAATGAGAGTGCTGTGGAAGGACTGTTGGCTACAATCAGCAGCAAGGACCAGCTCATCAAGGTCAACATTTAACTATGAAAACATTTTCAATGGTTTCAGGGATTACCGCAGGGAAACTTAGGCATTGTAGCAACAAATAGTGTTAAAATATAGCAAAGAAAACAGAATAGTAATGAGAATAGACTAGTAAGTAGTAATTTTGAATAAAGGAAATGAGGGAATTAATTGTGAACATATGGATTAAAATATATTTTAAAAATGAATTACAACATTTCATGCAGGGTATGCATCATTTATTATTTATTATTATTTATTAGTCTACTGAGAATTTCTTTGGTTGAGGACAGCCCTAGTGATATGTGCAGCAAATTAAAAGGAATTACAAATTCTTTACACTTTTAGAAGAGTGAATTTACACATTATACAGACATACAATGTGCATTTTATTTACATTGACAGAGCTACAAAAAGCCATTCGTATGCACAGGATGTGGGCAAACATCACTAACTCTCATTACTTTCATCTGTTCTTTCGTCTCTCCAGGAGTCTGCAGAGCACCACAACCGCATGCTGTCTGAGCGCACCCAGGAGATTCAGGAGCTGAGAAAGCAGCTGTCTGACAGACAGCAGCAGCTTGCCACTGCTGAGAAGCAAAGCTCCACAACAGCCCAGGAGGGTTATTTAGAGACCGCAGAGCTCCGAGCCCTGCTCGCTGAAAAAGACAGCGTCATCAACGTAAGTTCCTCTGGGATACAACACAGTCACTCAGCTGTAAAATGTGCTTGACTTACAAGCCTAACAAGGAGAGGAAATCAAATCTCCCGGGGAGGATTATACTCATATCCTCCTTTCTGACTTCAAATGACTTGGTGGCTTATTTTGACAAAGTTTAAGGTATCAGTTGTACATGCTGTACTGGGTGTGCTAACTTGTCATCTTTGTAAATGTGTAGAAGCTTCTGCAGCGTGGTCAGGAGAGGGACCAGTTTCTGGCAGAGATGAGGCAGAAGGAGGAGCCGCATCACGTGTTGGAGCTCAGACAAACTATCCAAATCATGCAGGAGGAGTTGGACGAGAAGGAAGGTGAGGCCTTTAGAGCTTTAAAGGGATAGTTCAGGTGTTTTGAAGTGAGATTGTATCAGGTACTTATCCATAGTAGGTGTATTACTTACAGTAGATGACGGTCGGCGCACATTGTCTGTCCTACATTTGATTCTATTTTGTCTGCTCTGAAGCTGAGCTGTCCAGGAGGAACAGTGAGGATAATGTGGGGAACATTCTGCTCTCTAAGAAGACCGTTGTCGTCCTGAAGAAGGAGCTAGCAGAGAAAACCGAGGCACTGAATAAAGCACTGAAGAGGGAGAATGAACTGATGGTCAGTCGGTTATAAGCATTTTACTTTGTCCATAATCGGGACACTTGCTAACTGTTTGCACAGTGCTTTACTTTGTTTTCTCGATGTCCAGATTTCTTTGGCAGAGCTACAGTCGTTGCTATCCGAGCTGGAGGGTCGCAGTGAAGGTCAGGCTGCTAATATTGAGTCCCTGAGTGCCACTCTGAAGACCAAGGATGAGATTATCGATGTAAGAGTTCCCCCATTCACACAGTCAAACTCTTGTCACTCGATGAAACACACAGCAGCTTTGGATAAGGAGCTTTTCTTCTGATTGCATTTAAACTCAGCAGCCTCTCGTCTAGCAGTTCTCATGTTTTGTTTATGTCTGTGAGCAGGTTCTCCACCAGCGCCTCGGTCAGAGAGGGCACAGTCGGGCCGATCACACCCAGGATCAGGTCATTGGCACCAGCATGGAGAGATCACTCCCAGGGCTCCCTCAGAGAGAGAGAACCGTGATTGGTGGAGATAGCCAGCAAGAAGTAAACTAAACGCATTTCTACAAGTAAAAAACATATTTTACACATAATGCTCATACATTAAGACCACTGCCCTTTCATTTCTGTCTCCCTCAAGGCTCTGCCCAACCTTATAGCCTTGCAACAGGAGCATGATGCTCTGAACAAAGCACTGAGAGCCGAACAGCAGCTCTACTCCAGCCTGGTCAGGACCGTAAAGGAGCAGGACAGGTAGGGATAATGGTCACTGTTACAATACAATCATTGCAATTAGTGAAAATGAATAGATTATTCTGAGTAGCTTAATTAATTAATTAATTCCATGAATAAACCTTACTCTGTGTGTTTTGCAGCGCCCAGCGTCTCCACGCTCTGCAGCTGGAGCTGACAGCAGTGCAGCTGCTCAGGCAGCAGCTAGAGGAGAGCATCAAAACTAACGAGGAGCTAAGGGACGACTTGGAGAGAGAGATGCACAGAGCCAAACTCAGAGAAGGTGCAGTGCAAACACACTGGGTGGTAAATGACGAGGGGAACTGAATGAAAGAAAAGAAACAAAGAAAAACCATGAAAGGAAAGAGCATGTTTAGCATTTAAGTAGGGTTGTCAAGGTCAATGCGATAATAACGCGTTAACGCAAATTCGTTTTAACGCCACTAATTTCTTTCACGCATTAACGCAACTTGTGATTTTTAGTATGTAGCGGGCTCAGTTTTAAAGATGGAGCGGATATACTGGCATCATATGAAACTGTCATACTAGGTCGTCGCAAAGGGGGCTAAATAATGCTCCAAACGTCCCTTGACCTCTGACCTCAAGGTATGTGAATGAAAATGGATTCAATGGGTACCCACGAGTCTCCCCTTTACAGACATGCCCACTTTATGATAATCACATGCAGTTTGGGGCAAGTCATAGTCAAGTCAGCACACTGACACACTGACAGCTGTTGTTGCATGTTGGGCTGCAGTTTGCCATGTTATGATTTGAGCATATTTTTTATGCTAAATGCAGTTCCTGTGAGGGTTTCTGGACAATATTTGTCATTGTTTTGTTGTTAATTGATTTCCAGTAATAAATATATGCATACATTTGCATAAAGCAAGCATATTTGCCCACTCCCATGTTGATAAGAGTATTAAATACTTGACAAATCTCCCTTTAAGCTACATTTTGAACAGATAAAAATGTGCAATTAATTTGAGATTAATTGATCGCGATTAAATATTTTAATCGATTGACAGCCCTTTGTTTAAGTTGTTAGAAGTGTTAGGAAACTATAGCTCAGGGAGACATAAATCCATAGGTCCAAGGGGAAACATACAAACACACCTGTCTTCTCTGTCCATTGTGTTTACTCTAATAATATCTCCTGCTGACAAGCTCACATCTCCTCTTCTTTATCTGTCACTTTATTCGGCATGCACACCTGGTCCCTCCACTCATCATCTTTGTGCACTTTATGTTCATTGTTCTTCATCATCACCTCCTCATCTGCATGTTCTGTCTATAGTAGAGTTGCTACCTGTTTTCTCTGTCACTCTTAAATGTAATGGCTCCACACTGTTTCTCAGTTTGTTTGTCCTTTATTTAAAAAAAAAAAAAAAAAATTGAATAAAGGCTGCTGTTGGCCGGTCTTCCTGTCTTTCACTTTTAACATGCTGTCTGCTTGTTTTCACTTTCCCATTAAAACCTTGGTTGTATGTTGATTGCATCACCTCTCTAACACCCCTTATCCATCCAACCATCTGTCACATGCCTTAGTTTCATTGCATAAGCATGTCATTATATAACAATGTTAAGAAAGGTAATAAAGGTTGTTATACTGCTATAGAATCACAGGGTGTCCTACTGCAGAGTAGCTTCCCTGAAATAGATCCTAATAATAGAAAAGATATCTTATGACATCACAGTTAATGTAATTTAGTCACATCAGGGCGCAGCCTTGAGACTGATAAAAAGTGTCACTGTACGGTAGTCATCTAAGCCAAATTACTTCAGCATCTGTCCACATGCATGTGTGTGTTTGTCCAGTGCATGCTCATCCCCCGCCCCTGTCTGCAGAGAGCCAGGTGTATAAATAGGTCATCTGTAAGTAACAGGCCCATGGCTCACATTCACACTGAATACAAGATAGATGTAGCTACAGTAATTACCACTGAGTGCATTTCCACATTTCTTGTTTTGGTTATATAGTCTTTATAATATACAGTGCATACATGCCACATGTAGACAAACACACACAACAAACATGGTGGTTACATTAATATATCTATATATTTTTTAATATGTATTTGTCTGTGGCTGCAGACTTCTCTTTACACACTGCAGCTTTTTGTTAAGTTCCACCACTAGCTTACCTTATTCAACTTACTCTGTATATGAATTGAACAAGCATACCAAGATGCATCAAATGCATTATAAAAAAAGTTTTTTTCAACCAAGAATATTAGCTGGTTTAGCTTACATTAATAAAACATAGATACTGTATAAAGTAAAATTTGGGGGATTTGTACCAGTTTTTACTTTCTGAAAATAAATGCTTTATGTGAATGTTTTTTTTTGTTGGAAATTGCATTAAATTTAGTATTACTACTACTACTAAAAGTTAGATTTGCACCGATACATACCATAATAAATTTGAAATATAAACTATGAATTTTAAATTTCAATTTTATTTTTCTCCAGAGCTGCATGTCATCCTGTATAAAATCTGGGCCTCTTGTCTATGCATACATGATGTCAGTGTTTTTTATAGGTGTGAAAATACAGTTTCTTAATGACCTCTCACATAAGGTCACACAAAGTCTTAACTACTAATGATGCCGCATGTGAATCATTGTGAACATTCTGCCAGTAGAGCACTTGCCTATGCAGAAATGTACTTTCCTGTCACATCAGAGACATAGCTGTGGGTAATCCTCTGTGTATGTTTTCAGGTTTGGACCTGATCGATCCTAAAGAACTGGAGAGCATGAGACATCAGCTTGAAGACGCTCAGCGCTGGAATGCCTCTCTGCAGGCTCGCTTAGGAGCCATACAGAACCGTGGAGGAGGGGTTGGTGGGGCCAACGATGCCGGTAAGAGTAGAACGAAAAATCCACTTTTATTTCACAGTTTTGGCAGATGGGAGTCTTTTTGTTACATGTGACTCTGCTGTTTTTCAGGTGACACTTTGAGCTTCATTGGAGATCAGACTTCCTACATGAGTATCTGTGTGGGGGAGGGGCAAGATGACAGCTTGTCTCTACTCTCTGACCAGGAGCTCAGACAGAAGGTGAATTCCTTTTCAAACTGTTTGGGCAAAAGCATTGTCTCTGTAATGCAGTGGTTCCCAACCTATTTTCCTCGCTAAAAAGCTGTATTATTATAATTACACAATAATAACGCGTTAATGTAAATTCATTTTAACGCCACTGATTTCTTTCACGCATTAACGCAACTTACAATTTTTAGGTTGTAGCGGGCTCAGTTTTAAAGCTAGAGTGAAGATACTGACATCATATGAAACTAGAAAACCTAATGTCATACTAGCTTCTCACAAAGGAGGCTAAATAACACTCCAAACCTACGCTAAATTTTGGCCCCTTGACCTCTGACCTCAAGATATGTGAATGAAAATGGGTTCTATTGGTTCCCCATGAGTCTCCCCTTTACAGACATGCCCACTTTATGATAATCACATGCAGTTTGGGGCAAGTCATAGTTAAGTCAGCACACTGACACACTGACAGCTGTCGTTGCCTGTTGGACTGCAGTTTGCCATGTTATGATTTGACTATATTTTTTATTCTAAATGCAGTACCTGTGAGGGTTTCTGGACAATATTTTTGTATAATATATATAAAATATAATTAATTTCTAATAATAAATATATACATACATTTGCACAAGGCAAGCCTATTTGCCCACTCCCATGTTGATAAGAGTATGACATACTTCTAAACGCCAACAAATATGGATATTTCATTAGACAAAAATATGTTGTGAATTTTGGAAATGATTACATCTACCTTTCCAATACCTTTACAATCATGTCACCAAAATACGTAAAACAGGAAGAAAATCAAACGGTTAAAATGAGTCCGTCTGGGCCTTAGGTGCTGGAGCTGCGGGATTGTGTCAGCAGACTGCAGACTTTAAACAACGAGCTGCAGAACCGGCTGTCATTCTTGGAGAAGTCGGACCGTGACGCTTACGACAACGAAGACAAAGACGTGGCCAGCAGTAGCCCCTTGAAACAGGTTAGAGGCCACAAAAGACAGCTGCAAATGGAGGAAGTTGTATTTGAAGCTGCAGCGTCAAAGTTTATTTCCTAAATCTTACAATAACGGGCACCTTTCTGTAATTTATCAGCAAATGTTTGTCCACAAATACTAGATGAATCATGTCTGAGTCATTGTCTAACACCCACCTGTATTAGCTCCTTTCTAACTTTTGAACCTACATCTTAACCTTTGCTCTGTCTAGCCTGTTACTAATGTCTCTGTGTTTCTTGTCTGTAGTAGAAGATCCTGTTCTTCTCCTTCACCTTTCCTAATCAGTCCCTGTTTTTTGTTTTTTTATCTCTGTGTCCCATGAAATGCTCTCTCTTCACCATGCCACATTAGACACGTCATACCATTCTGCTGTTGCTGTGCAGTGTTTTATGGATTCTGTTCCCTCATTAAGTTTTCTTTTACCGAGCCATGTGTGTCATATACTCGCCTCCCATTCCATTGCTCTAGCAGCTTGAGAAGACGCAGGAGGTGCATCCTGTGGCTCACAGTAACAGGAGGCATCACTCTGGTCAGGATAAAGAGAGTCAGACAGACATCACACTACGACAGGTATGAATAGATGGTCGTTTATTAAATGAAGAGCTTTTGAAATTGTAACTTTTTCAAGTAACTTTAACCAATATTTCTAAACTGTCCTTTTTTAGATGGTGTCTGGAAAGCTGTTGGGAGATATGAGTTTGGACAGTGGCCTTGGCCAGAGTAGAGAGCATGCTCAGTCTGGCAACGACACCTTGGACACTGGAGAGAGAGATTCTAGGCAGAGGAACACAGATGTAACGGCAATTAAATCCCTGCTGACTCATTGTGGGGCCACGTCAGTCTCGCACCTTAGGTTGGTCTTTTCTTCAGCAGTGTCCAGATCCTGCTCCTTATTTTCACTCTTAAAAGTCAGTTGCTTTAACAGTAAACTAATCAAATTTCCCTTTTTGCAGAGAGGAGCTGCTCAGACTTCGATCAGAAAATGTGGAGCTGCGGGGTCTCCTGAAAGAACAAAAATCTACTGAGTGTAAAGAGAAAGAGAGCACAGACGCATCAGGGAACAGCAGTGATGGACAGGCCGAATTGAGAAAGAGTTTGGAAACACTGCAGGCCGGGTCAAAATGTCACCCTAAGGTCGTCAATCTGTTGAAGGAAAAGGGAGAGAAGAACTCTAACGAGGAGACTCCTGTCACCACTGAGCTAATTGCCAGCACCACAGAGGGGATGGAGGGTCCACAAACTGAAGGCCAGTCACACAGCAAGAGTGCAAAGCAGCATGTCGCAAGGCATGGGGTAAGTTTTGTATTGAGTGTAAAGAAACTCTACATTGCTTTCTGCAAGAAGTCTAACCCCGGGTTCACATAGGCATCTTTCTTGCTCTCTGGAATAATAACATGTGGAATAAGTACGTAATTTAAAACCCACGATCACAAACAGCAGTGACACTCGGCTATTTATTTCTAATAAATATAGTGGATGGATTTTGAAATGTGATTGGGCGGAGGGACTGGGAGGGAATCGGAGGAATCAAAACTCCGGGAGAACAGCAGGGATGCATATTTTATCATCTTATCAGAATCAGATCATTTATATCACATATAATATATCTTTTATATCATTTATAGTAGATTGTCAGTGTGTTTTCTTGCAAGATTCGCTCACGGCAAGCAGAGAAAATAGACCAGATCACGAGCCAGCCACGGAGCTGCATGGCTCGTCGCGTCCTACGTGAACAGCCCAATTGATTGACATGGGCACCGAAAGGATGCGGGCAGCGCTTCTCCAAAAATCGTTGCACTTTTGCGGCCTATATGAACCCGGGGTAATCGTCAGTGTTTTGAATATCTGTTCCAATCTGTTGTGTCAATTATAGGATGGTGCCAAATCTCGCCTCCCGGTCCCTGTGAGGCTGAGAGTGGAGGCTAGCAGCAGCAGGCAGTCTGTGAGCTCTGACCATCTCAAAACTGATGCACTTCTGCACCTTCATTTGGATGGTGTATATGGTTCTGACCAGCAACTGCATGCAGACTCGGACTCCCCCATGTCACCCCAGCACAGCACTTCCCCTTCTTCCACTCTCAGATACGCACATCGTACCGGTGGCCCAGTAGGGTCGGACAAGGACTCTGAAACCGGACCAACTCTGGATCACACCCAGGCCGACTCTGCTCATTTCATTCAGCTGGGGCTTCTCCACCAGGAGTGTCAGGAGAAAGAGACCCTGATCAACAAGCTAAGTGAGCAGCTGGCTGATTGGGAAGAGCTCCACGCTCAACTCCAGGAAAAGGAGCGGCTCAATCGCCAGTACGTGGAGGCCTTACAGGCTGCAGAATCCACCATCGCTTACCTGACTGCCTGCAGTCTGGACAGCCAGGGAGGATTTGGGTCACACACCAGTCCGTGTACAGGTTCTGGCTCAGTGGGTTCAGATTCTGCCCTTTACAGCAGATGCATGGAGCTGCAAAAAGCCCTACAGGAAAAAGAGGAGCTCAACAACCAGCTTATAGAGCTTCTGAACATGGCAGAGAATGCCATCACCTCCACCGACAGCCAAGAAAAGATTCCAGAAATCAGTGGTTTGTGTTTGAAGATAGAGACGGCCTTGCAGCAGGTGAACACATCTTCAAATAGACAGAGCCCAAGAGGTGTTTCTGGAGGCACAGAGGACTCTATGCAGGAGTTGCAACGCCACTCAGACTCTATGCAGGAGGCACTGTGGCAGCAGAATAGGCTCAATGCAGAGCTGCAGGAAAAACTGAGAGCTGCAGATGCTGCTGCTCAACATGGCTGCAACAGTGACCAGAATGGTAAATCTTCAACGCAAATAGCAGCACTTAAGGAAAAGGAGTCAAAGGAGCATCAGTGGGGAATGGGAAGTTCTGATAACGTCAGTTTAAATCAGGAGTTGACCAAAGTTCTGATGAATTGCCTTACTGCAGCTGAGTCTGCCGTTGCCTCTCTGCAAGCACACTGTACAAACACCAGCTCCTTGGCTTCTGGTAGATCATCACAGACCAGCCCTGACCTGCAGATGAATTTAGACAAACTTCAGAGAGCCCTGCAAGAGAGGAAGGAACTGGGAGAACCCACCCAACCAACCACCAAATCCAGCGGCAATCAGCCCGCTGCTTCACCTGGAACAAAGGGACAGCTCCACCAAGAGCTCCATAACAACCTCTGCCGCCTCTACAAGGCCTTCAGTGATCACTGTCAGAGGATCTCTGAGCTGAAGGCTTCCCTACAAGAAGAGAGGGGCCGTAGAGAGGAGAGCGACGTCCACAGGACGGCGCAGGATGTTAAGGGATTACCGCCGAGTGTTCAGGTCCAACTTGAGACTCTCCATAAGGCACTGAGGGAGAAAAAGAAAGCATGTAAAAGCCTGGAGGAGAAACTGGCCACTGCTCTTACCTCCCCTGAAACTGCACATAGAGGTAAGATAACACATGCTGAGCCGTTTGCGTCAATTATTTGAATTGTGCATGAACAAATTCAAATTTGTAATAATTTTGTGATTGTGCAAAGACATGTATGTGTAAAGTTAATGTTAATCCAAGTTGATCATGAACACCATGAAGGAGAGACATGTTATTTATGATGACAATGATTTCTTCTTAACCCAACATATATTGCCTCCAATGCCAGCTCTGGAGCAGGATGACAAAGGCGTGCAGGTGGATTTGCAGGACCTGGGTTACGAAACCAGTGGCAAGAGTGAGAACGATAGGGAAGAGAGCAGTAGCACAGGTAGACGGCTTTTAGACAGACATTGCATGTCTGTCTGCTGAGTGGACACTAATCTCAAATTTGGATAGATTCTCTCTCTATGTCTGCATGAGGAGTGAACAAAGGCAACCGTAACACTCTGTCTCTTATCTTGAGAAAAGTTTTCTGTTTGGGTCTCATAACCACACTCTCTACTACTGGTTTGAACTTGGTATTTCTCAGTCTGCACTATTCCCAAATCTGAATGGGCTGTCAATATTTTACATTGACAAACTCTTGCATGTTTCCACTCTGAAGTTTGGGAATGTCTTTCGAGCACTCATTAACCTTTCACTTTTGTTTCTTGTCTTATTTCACAGTCCAGCTGTATCTCAAATGATTTATTTCCTCACCATTTGTTTTCCACAACTTGCAATGTTTTTCTGTCCCCTTGTTGATTGTGTCTGTGTCCATTGTGTCGCCAGATCTAGAGGCCGGTGCGATCCCTAGTTGCAGCATCTCTAGCCTGCCTTACCAACACGAGCAGGCCACCTTCTCCTCCACTGAGAACCTGGACTCAACCTCCAGCACCCCGTACCCTAGTTCCCCAGCTCTCAGCTCAGCCAAGGTATTCAACTAACTTTCGCTAATCCCCTCCCCCATCCCGTTGCGTTAATGCGTTAAAGAAATTAGGGGAATTAAAACTAATTTGCGTTAACACGACAGCCCTAGTTAAAAGTGAAAACATACCGTTTGAAAATAGAAACAAGTATTTAAGCTAAGCAGCCAAGCAAGGTTATGTTAGAACAGTCTGATCTTACATTTTTCTTTATCATACTTGTAAATACGAGAGCTAACTAGCTCTACACTGCAATAATGTTACAAGAACAATGCTGTTTCTTTATGTCTAATTTATTTTATATCTTCTAATTATCAGCTGGGGAGGATATTGACCTTTTGCAGCGTTAGCCTCAGTCTTTTAGCATGTTATCATGCATGCATATAGCTATCAAGTGCACATTTAAGACCCCATTTACGTGGTTCTAGTTTTCAAACTATTCAGCTAGAAACATTAAAAGTGTTTTAAACCAACTCATGGAGCTAATGTTAGTTTCATTAGCTAGCTAGCCAGCTACAGTTTTTCCATTTCAACTGGCCAAATTGGTAGTCGCTGGTTGAAAATGATAAGCTTTTGTCTACTTCTGTCAAGGACCCATTGTTTCAAAATGACTTTCAATTTATACCATTTAATGATAATTGTGCAAACCCAAAAATAATTTCATTAACCGTTTCCTGTCTGTTTTCAGGTCAGTCTGAAAAGCCTGCAGGTCTATGACGAGTACGGTGTTTCTAAGGACCCTCTGCAGCTTCAGGGACAAGTCAGAGAGCTCAAGGTCCAGCTGGAAAACCAGACCAAACTCATCCTCCAAATGCAAAGTCTTCTGCGCAGTAGCTCTCTCTCCAGTGTCCTTGTTGCCAACACCTCTGATCCCTCACCCGTCAGGGATCAAGAAGGGAAACAGCGAGAGGACCACAGCCAAGATAGGAGCTACAGAAGTGGGCAGCTAAGGGAGAAAAACGAGGGGGAGAACCAGACGATGAAGGATAAAACCATCTGTCTGAATATGGAACTGGAAAGAGAAAGGACACTGAACAGAAGCATGAATGAACAGTTGCAGCAGACACACAGCCGCTCTACATCACCTGCCAGGTCAACAGTCTTTCTCAGTGCATTATCAATATTATACTATTTTACTTAGAGTGAATGAAAGCTGCACAGCCATTTTGAAAATCAAATCTTGACTCACGCTTGCCCTCATTCTGTCGTCTCCACAGACTGGACTCCCTGGTGCAGTCGCAGGCCAGGGAGCTGTCACAACTGAGGCAGCAGATCAAGGAGAGCCGCAGGCTGGGAGCCCTTCAGCGCCGGCAGCTGGATGAGCTGAGCAAGGCCTTCAAGGAGCTGCTGCAGGCCGGCGAAGTCGACTACTACATGGGGGAGGCGGTCAAAGAGCAGCTGGACAAGAGCCTGAGCATTCTGGACAGGCTGGAGGGACGGCTGGACAAAGGTAGCGGCTGCTAATTGCATCCGTTGTGTTTTGAGAAATACTGCTAATCAGAACCACACTGCACAGACACTGCTTTGATATTTGATTTATGATACAGCACTCTGCCAAATCTCCAGCCAACACAATGAAAATAGGCTCTCTAACTTGATACTTAATCTGAATATTTAATAATATTAAAGGCAGGTACTAAGTTTGAGTCATATGAAAACTAATCCTCTATTGTGCAGAAATGTCTCGATGCTTTAACAAAGAGAAAGCACTAGCCACCAGCAGAGAGAGATGAACACAAAAGAGCAGTCATCCGTAACTGATTTTTACAGACAGGTCCTTGACAGCATCTTCTTCTTCTGTCTGCTAGGAGAGTCTCGTCTGGATAATGAGGACGTGGTGGCCCTGGAACTGTCTCGCAGGTGCGTCTCAAACTCTCACACTGCACTTGCTTATGTCTTTAATGGGATAGTTCTGGTGTTTTTGAGTGGGGTCAGTGTATTACTTACAGTAGTTGACGGTCGGCACGTACCCCAGTTTGGAAAAGCAGACAGGAGTTATCAACACCGGAGCAAAGCAATGTACTGCTGTGGACGGGGCCGGCAGCAAAATGTATTTTAGCCACCTAAAAGAAAGAAAGGCCCACCTTAAAAAATATATATCCGTTTGAATGTAAGCTAAATATTACGTAAGGGATAATGTACAACGAGCCGGTCATTGTTGTGAAAGAATCCCCGACGGAAGGGGATTCTTTCACAACAATGACCCGCTAGCCGTACATTATCCCGCTTATTACACGGCTTCTTACTTAAGAAATCAATATTTTGACACAAAAACGGTCCTCCAGAGTCCGACATCAGAGCTGCGCCCATAGCAACGGTCTGTTATACATAGCAAGGGTCTGTTATAGAGAAATTACAGACCCCAGAACACCGTGATTGACCAATCAGAATCGAGTATTCAACACAGCCTTGTAATAATATTTAGAATATTTACCGACAGGGAAGTGAACTGAAAGTGAACTTTTGTATAGTGTATTTGTCAACGGAGTCTGGCTGGCTTTGAAGAGAGCATAGATACGTTTCACTTTCAGTTCAGTTCCCCGTCAGAAAGAGCTGTCTGACAACAAGGTAAAGCGATGGAAATATTCTAAATATAGACTTAAACAGATATTGCTTTTTTTTAGGTGAGCCTTTCTTTTAGGTGGCTAAAATAAGTTTTTCTGCCGGCACCGTCCACAGCAGTAAATTGTTTTGGTTCCGTGCGGTAACTTCTGTCTGCTTCACCAAACTGGAGGTGTGTTGACCATCATCTACTGTAGGTAATACACTGACTATGGATAAGTACCTCATACAACCCCACTTCAAAACACCCAAACTATCCCTTTAATGTTTTGATTAATTTGGAGCACGTTTATTCGTGGTGGAAAACAAGTAATCTGTAATATTTAGAAACATCCAATCCATCTTAATGTTGGATAACAGGGATACTTGTCCTGATGCTTTAATGACATGCTTAAAGGAATAGTTTGACATTTTGGGAAAAACGCTTATGAGTTAGTTTGTCATCAGTTGTGTGTTCCGAGTAAGCAGGTTTTAAAGTTGACAAGACTTATTTTAACAGTTTTGTGTCTTTCTCTTGACTGGTTCTGTGTTTTTTTAGGTCATATCGTACATGTTACTATTTATTTGAGGGTCGTTAGCTGTGCTGTCTTGGTATTTTGTCTCATGACCCTTTTAAAGACCCCCCCCCACCTTCACCGAGCCAATTGCCTTATGACCCCGGGCTGTGCGTGTGTTGTTGGTTTTGAATAGCGTCCTGTTGTTGACCTAATTTTTTCTATGACAGCCAAAACATTAAGGTTACACTGCCCCCTAACTGGGTCACCGGTGTCTCTGAGAAATTAGAGGGGAACACACACACACACACACACACACACACACACACACACACACACACACACACACACACACACTCTAACACCACATGTCATGTCATGTTCACCCATCTATGTCATGAACATCCAGAAAGCAAATTAAGCTTTGCATAAAATACTAATATGAGTATATATGTACAGTTCAACCCGTTGAACACACTTTTGTACAATTTTATTTCCCACACAGTAACATTGGTCATGTTTCCATTCACATATTTTTATGAGAAACGTTTTTACACTCACTTGAGGTGGTTTTTGCCTTTATCGAAAAAGAGTTGATGCACTAAATGGGATATGGAAATACCATTACCGAATAAATTCTGACGTAGTGAACATTTAACTCACATGACTGATCAGCTGTTTCCGCTGTCGGTGTCTTCTCGGATATTCCCATAACGGGTGAATGCTTGTCTTCGTCTCCGGACAACGTGACACATGGCCAATACTCGCTGACATGAAATTAAAACTTGCCCAAATGAACTGAATCCCTGAAGATCCCTCTCCATTTTTCTCTCGTAGATGGTTAGATGCGTGGCCAAGCCGACTTGTTTTGTTTCCAGTTCGCAACCTCTACTTCTACTCTGTTTACTGGAGGATTACAGCCATGTGTAGCCTCTAAACTAAAGTATGCTGTAGCCGAGTTTATTCCCTCCAAACCAGTTGATGGAAACACGCCTAATTTGCATTTCTTTTTGCATTTACTATTTGCTTGTCAATTGAATGGAAACACGGCTATTGACTTTGCTGTTACATGATAACATGAACATTTGAATTTTCCAACAGCACTCTTAAATCTTTAGATTAGAAATGAAAGTTGCTCATAGTGACAGATGTTAATCTATATTATTACTGATGTGGGCAGTGTTGGGGAGCTTCAGCAGGGATCACAGTCACTGCTGTCCTATGAGGAGAGCATGAGAGATCCTCCTGACAGCCCGGCTAGAATCCAGCAGGAGATAGATAATCTGCGTCTGGAGCTAGAGGGCGAGAGAGAGCTGCTGCAGCAGCACGTCAGCCTCCTCGTCCAGCAAAACCTCACGCTGGCTGAATGCACCAGGGAGCAGCTGGACCTGTGAGCGGGTTTGATCCAGACAGACAGCATGACGTTTGCTGTGAACTCCTCTTTTATAATTTCCAGCTGTGTGTTTCTGCTGAAAGTTGCAAGTGACATCTTTTTGACATCTTCTGTCTTAAATTGTGCCTCTTTTTTGGGTGCTGTTCTTTGTGCTGTGTATAAATCTTCCCTGTTTTAAATTGTTTTGCTCTCCAACGCCCAGCGAGATTATGTGATGGATAAAATGCAGCTGTTTTGTCGTCTGGGAAACCAAGTGACAAACATGACTAATTCCCCTCCTCCTCCTCCTCCTCCTCCTTCCAGATTGGCAAAAGAGCTGCAGGAGAAGAACCGTCTGATCCAGAGCCTGCAGAGCCAGTGCAGAGTCCAAAGTCCCAGCAGCCACCACAGCTCTCACTCTGATCTGTACCACTCAGACAGGACCGCCTCCTCCTGCCACAGCAGCTTGACCACACAGAGTGGCAATCGAGCCCACGGTAAGCACAAAGATCCATCCATCCATTATCTGTAACCGCTTATCCTATTTAGGGTCGTGGGGGGACTGGAGCCGATCCCAGCTGACAATTTGGCGAAGGCAGGGTACACCCTGAACAGGTGGCCAGACTATCACAGGGCTGCCACATAGAGACAGACAACCATTCACACTCACATTCACACCTACGGGACATTTAGAGTTAACAATTTACAAACAATGAACCTAACCTGCATGTCTTTGGACTGTGGGAGGAAACCGGAGAACCATGAGAAAACCCAAACTAACACGGGGAGAACATGCAAACTCCACACAGAAGGGCCCCAAGCTGCGTTTGAACCTCTTGCCCTGAGGCGACAGTGCTAACCACTGCACCACCGTGCCGCCCTAAGCACAAAGATATGTTCATGTAAGCTGCAGATTTACTACTTAATACTTTGGTACTTTTCAACCTAGACCCTATTTTCCCATTTTTTTGTGCCTAAGTGATCAATGGGGACAACACTTTTTGAAATTGGTCCAATATTGAGGGACAACGCTGCCGCCGCCAGCCGCTAAATGAGCTGTAAAGTAATTTGGGGCAACCTGGCACAGTCAGTTTATGTTAGCTAAAAGTTCTTGTTTTTGCCCCTGACAGGTTCAGATTGATATTATCAGTGTCTGACAACATTATAGAAAGGACCCTACAGAGAAATAAGACGTTTTTCTTACCTTTCACTTGATCCGGTCTGTCTGTTGTTGTGTGTCTCGCCCGGAGAAGCCTCGCTCTGAAATCTCACGTCGCATCCACTTTGTCGTAATCATCTAAATATTCAGCCATGACTTTGAAAATCTTTTAGAGAACACTAAGCTACGCTTTCTGTACTCCAACACAACAAACTCTGACAACACGGGTGTCCCGTGGCACTCCTCTCTCCACTCACTCACGTTTCCAGCGTTGTCTCTTCACATGACACAATGACAAACGAAGAAGAAAAGCGTTTCATTTCTCTGTAGGGTCCTTTCCATAATGTTGTCAGATACTTGTATTAACAATCTGAGCCTGTCATTGGCAAAAAATGAAGGTGCAAGGTTGCCCAAATGATTACATTAAAGCCTGTTTAGCAGCTGCCATCTGCAGCGTTCTCCCTCAACACTGAACCAATTAAAAAAAATGTTTTCCTCGTTAGTCACTTAGACACAAAAACGTGAAAAAATAAATAGGGTCCACGTTGAAAAATACCGAAGTTATACTTTAAACATAGTCTTAATAAAAGCCAGGTACTAGACTGTTTTTTTGGTTATTTTAGACCACATTAAAAAATATATATTTTGGTACAACATTGAGATTACCTGAGTTCCGGCCAGTCTAGTCCCAGCCTGTAATGGCACTTATTTTCCACTCAGATCCATTCTGTTGCAGTGAGGCGTCCCGCAGGACAAAGCACGCCGGCCAAGGGCAGAACAGGTGTCCAGTTTCAATCCACCTCCACTTAAAGTTGCATTATTCAGTGGCACCTATCCGGTTCAATCTTCAAATTGTGTTTCCCTCTGGGAAAAGAAACAGTGAAGGCTATTACAGAGACAAGTGAAGCATGTGGTTATGTGAGAGGTCCTGCAGATGGGCCTGTAGACCTAAACTCACATCTCCCTTACTGCTACAACACTGTAGCGTTGCCAAACACTTTACTTGCGTTTCAGTGGTTCATCTTGTTCTGTTGCTACTTGTGGTAGCGTGGAGGATATAGAAGTGGGTGACATTTTGGTTTACCAACTCCAACTATAGAAGGTGGAATATGGCCAAGTATTAAATTATGGATTTAATAATGAGTGATGAGTGGTAACAGAAAGGTTTTTCACACAAAATGATGATGTAAAAAAAGCCCTTTAGACCACAAAAAAAATAAGCGATATCTATTTTATATCTTTCCATTATTATTGTATTTACCCGTTGTTCTCTCCCTGTACATGATTAGGCCAGCGACACCCCTCTGATTGGACAGGAGCGGCTGTCCCTCCTGTAGGAGGAGCTCAGGAGGACGGTGTGACTCCTCACAGGGACGCTGCCAGCAGACTGCAGGGCCTGCAGAGGGAGAACGGGCGACTACAGCATCAGCTGAGGGGCAGCGAGGAGCTCAACGTCACCCTGCGCAGTGAACTAGACCTGCATCGCTCAATTATGGCCCAGACCAGCTCCCACCATCAGGACCAGGACCACAGCCGCAACCAGGACCAGGACGGATCAGGGCCTCAGACTCAGTCTCATAAAGGAGATGGAGACATCGGCTCACAGAAGAATGCTGCCGAACAGCCTCGCACTATGAATTCAGGTAAACATGGGAAGTAGGAAGGTTGATCATCATGTTAGCTAGTTAATTTCATAAGACACTTTACACAACAATAGCGAAGGTCAAATTTAGACAGCGAAATGCTCTCTTAATCTCATTGTGTTGCAACATTTTGGGGATTTGAGACACTCTACCGATTTTACAATAAAAGTTCAGTTTACTCATAATGGGTTTTCAGCACATGAAAACGGTTGAATTTTGTCTTTGTGGCTCTGGAGGAGCTTCTCAAAGTCTGGAGAAAAATAACCCTGATGACATCACTACAACATCATTAGGGTTATGTTTTTTCTAGCCTGGAGAATACGAATTTTTACCAGGAAGTCTGTCTTACAAACTTGGGGTGTGGTGTTTGAAAGACATGGTGATTTACCATGCTGGGAGGGTTTAATAATAGAGGTTATCAAGTTGCTTTATAGTAAATGTAGGGTCTAGTAATTGTAGTTTTGACCCATGCTGAGAACTAAAAGTCAGGATATTTTGACGATTCCTTTTTCATCTGTCTCTTGTAAATGCAGTTTATGTAAGTGCAATACAAAATCTCCTTAAAGTTACGCTTTAATTTAGCTTTGTGCACGTGTGTGTGTCTGTCAGACTTGCTGGCAGAACATCTGCAGGAGATCCGTGCTTTGCGTCAGCGCCTGGAGGAGAGCATCCGCACCAACGACCGTCTCAGGGAACAGCTGGAGAAGAGACTAGCGGAGGTGGAGAAAGACCCAGGTACATACATGAAATCATCGGCCTGTGTTTCGTTATCTCTCTCTCTCTCTCTCTCTCTCTCTCTCTCTCTCTCTCTCTCTCTCTCTCTCTCTCATATGAAATTCTGCACAAAAATGAAAAATACTCTCCTTTATTGAAAGTATTTATTTGTTGTTGAGTGACAAGTGTGTATGTGCCCGTGTTCAGCAGCCACGAACATCTTCATCCATGGCAGCGAGGAGCAGGGTCAGCTGGCCAATGAGGTGCGATTCCTCTGGGGACAGAACCAAGTCCTGAAGGAACAGCTCAGCCTGGGCTCTAGAGGTAAAAAACACATTTTCATTCAAACTCACTTTAACCTATAATCAGGAACGCATACACTCCTTACCAATAGACGTAGAGAGAAAATACTTTTCCCAATACCCATTTGCCAGTTTGTCCTGCCAGCTAAAGTGAAGACAATGGTATCAAATGAAACTAGAAAGCCTAAGGAATCCATTGGTACCAACCAGGTACCCACAAGTCTCCCCTTTTCAAACATGCCCACTCTATGATAATCACATGCAGTTTGGGGCAAAAAACAACCATGTCGTTTTTTTAATGCAGTACAAATTTGTTACTGTCTCCTATTCTAAAATGGTATGTTTTAATATTTCTGCATAATGGGGTCCCTAAACAGTCTTGAATTACATAAATTGGGTATCACTGTAAAGCTGAGACTCCTGTGGATCCAATGAGCCCAACTGTATTCATGTGTGATGATGTTAGTCCCCATAGTAGCCATTTCATTGTAGTTGTTGTTTTAATAAAATGACCTGTGGTGACCTCTAGGATAATCACAGCCTCATGAAACTTTACAGCCATAAACTAGAGACCTAGAGCATTCAGAGGATGGATGGCTTTCCTAGCTAGATTGACAATAAGGGGGTTTCTGAGCAGTTTACACAACAGAAGTGCTCGCCATTCAATCGCCGAAAAATGCAATTCTTGCAGAAATCTCCAAATGTCAAAAGTTTTTGATCCCAAATAACAGCATGGCTTTTTCTATGGTGTTCCTCAAGGTATTTTGGAGGGATTATTGATCATTTTTATCAATTCTTGAGTGATAAAAAAATGGTTAAATTTAGCCCTAAATCTGTGTAACAAATGGGGTCAACCCAAAAATTGCTGCAACAACTTATGAGACATAATAGAGCATGGGGATGGCCATCATATACTTCTATCATAATATTCTAAGTCCTTATACACTTTATTTTAATTAATTAATAAATCAATTATTTTTTTCTTTCTTATTTATGACTAGAACAACTTGACACAGTGCTGAGCTGCATCTCAAATTAATCTTCAGGTTCCCAGCTTTCAGATGATGTACAATGGAGAAGGTTAAACACATGCACAGTTACAGTGATACAGTGCTCAACAGTAACTTCAAAATACTTTTACTTCCTCCCTCCAGACAAACAGAAGGAGAACGAGAAGCTACGGGAGACTCTGGCCAGACGGACGGCCAAACTGGAGCAGAGCAGGAGGGAGTGTGAAGCTATGAGGCAAGAAAACAGCCGACTGCAGGAGAGGCTGGAGCACAGCAGCCAGGAAAACTCCCAGCTGCAGGAGTCAGTGCATTACAGCAAGGAGGAGCTGCACAGGTACACACACACACACACTCACACTCACACTCACACTCACACTCACACGCACACAGGTAACATTCACTACCACTCGCAGTACACACATACTATCATTACTACTCCTTCATGCAACCTGAAACTACACAAGGCTGCTAATTACCATTCTAAAGAGTCATTACTATTACCATTATTCTATACTAGCAGTACGACTCAGAAACATGATAGTCTATCATTTGTAGGCTCATCTTTGAACATGCATGCATTATTATGGTATGTGACCTCTTGCCCCGGGTCCTACTGACACAGATGAGCGAGGCTGACACCTGAAACCTGGAGTCTAGTTTACTGTCAGATCACTTCTCCTCTCCCTTTCCTTACTTCGTCTCTTTACTGTGTGAGGTTTTGTGGTACTATATTCACTACTATGATATTTTTATTGCATATTATACTGTGATCGTTTTTATGGCACATTATATACTATGATCTTTTTCATGGCATACTATACTACGATATTTTTATCGCATTCTATAGTATGATATTTTAAAAAAATTATGACATTTTATGGCAAACTATTCTATGATATTTTTTATTTCATACTAAACTATGATATTTAAACATTTTTACAACATTTCTATGGCATACTATACTACAATACTTTTCATGGCCTATTATACTATGATCTTTTTTATGGCATACTTTACTATATTTTTATCACATACTATAGTATAATATTTATTTAAAAATTATGACATTTTTGTGGCATACTATACTACAATATTTTTAATGGCATATTATACTATGATATTTTGATCACATACTATACTGTCACGGTCTAACTGATATTTTTTGTGGCATACTTTATTATATTTTTATCACATACTATAGTATAATATAAAAAAATATATATATTACATTCTTATGGCAAACTATACTATGATATTTGTATTTGATACTTAACTGATATTTAAACATTTGTATGACACTTTTTTGGCATACTATAATGTGATATTTTTATTGCATACTATACTACGATATTTTTCATGGCATATTATACTATGATCTTTTTTATGGAACACTATACTATTGGTATTTTTCATGGCATATTAAACTATATTTTTTATGGCACACTATACTATTGATATTTGTAATAGCATATTATACTATGATATTTTTTATCACATACTATACTGTCACGGTCTAACTGTCTGTCATAAGTTACGTCATAAGGATGGGCTATTACGATTGGCTGTTGAGGTTTATGGGCGGGCCTAGTTGGTGAGCAGGAAGTGATTTGAACAACTCGCGGGAGAACGAGTGTAACGCCACACAGAGAGGACTTTGGCGTGGTGTGGTCGGTCGTGAGAGTTAACTGCCAATCCTGAGAAGACTGACGATTAAACAATATCCCCGTAAATGTTTGTGCCGTCAAGTTTGTTAATAGTTCGTCGTGTATCGTCTATGTCTCGCAACTTCGAACAGCTAGCGGTAGCAAGTGGAGACCAGGTAGGCCAGCCCACACTACGCGCTGCAGCAGGTATGCTAACGAATAGCCCACTCCTTCTTCATACGTCACGACTGACTAGCTTTGTAGTTCCCCCTAGAGAGCTGTGTGAATATTGATAGACCATTATTGAGGCAAAGCTGGTTTGACCGTGACAATACTATACTGTGATATTTTTCATGGCATATTATACTATGATATTTTTTATGGCATATTATACGATGATATTTTTATCACATACTATAGTATGATATTTAAAAAATGTCATGACATTTTTATGGCATACCATACAATGATATATTTTATGGTATACCATACTATATTTTTTATGACCTAATATACTATATTTTTATCGCATACTATACTATGATATTTTATTTCTTAAGACATTTTGATGGCATTCTACATGATAATTTTTATGGTAACTATGATATTTTTTTATGGCATACTTTACTATGATATTTTTATGGCATACCATACAATGATATATTTAATGGTATAGTATACTATATTTTTTATTTTTTATAAAATAATATACTGTATTTTTTATCACATACTATACTATGATATTTTATTTTTTATGACATTTTTATGGCATATTATACTATGATATTTTTTTATGGCATATTTACTATGATATTTGTATGGCATACTATACAGTGATATATTTTATGGTATACTATACTATATTTTTAATTTTTTATGACATAATATACTATATTTCTATTGCATACTATACTATGATATTGTATTTCTTAGGACATTGTTATGGCATACTATATTATAATTTTTATGGTAAATATACTACGTTTTTATTTTTTATGACTTACTATACTATTTTATCTATTGCATATTATACTATGACATTTTTATCACATACTATAATATGATATTTAAAAAGATGTATGACATTTTTATGACATACTATACTGTGATAGTTTTCATGGCATATTATACTATGATCTTTTTTATGGCATACTATACTATGATATTTTTCATGGTATACTATACGATGATATTTTTCATGGCATACTATACTACTACTAATATTAATACATTTTATTCATATAGCGCTTTTCTGGAAACTCAAAGACATATAAAATAATCATAAAACAAGGACATCATAGAAATATAAAACACAGCATTAATCACACATCATACTATGATATTTAAAACGTTTTATGACATTTTTATGGCAAACTATAGTACAGTTTATAGATGTGGATGTAGAAGATGATCCTCTTAGTAGATAAATATGAATCTTAATTGAATTTGGTGTGTATTTTTGTATGTGTGTATGTTTCCAGGTTGCAGTGTGAGGTGAAGCTTCATAGGCAGCAGCTGTCTGACTCCCAGCATCTTCTGCAGTCACTTCGGGTTGAGCTGCAAGTTTACGAAAAGATCAAGACTGAAGCTCACAAACACAACGGTAATTTCATTTTTTTTTTATATTAATGTAATGTAAAACACTTTGCTTTTCTCATAGCAGCTGTGCTGCAGCACTTTTTTTCACCCTCTGTTTGAAACGCTCAGTTTGAGCCGCTGCTAAACTAGCTGCTAGGCAGGTATTATGCAAATGTGTTACTTGGTGACATCACCATGTTACGGAAGAAAAGGCAGGACTTCAATCAAGGTGTTTTAGGCAGTTCAGGAGCAGTGTTTCTGTGGGGAAGAGTAACTCCCTTTGGCGTGGACTTTGTAACTTTGCTGACTTCTTACATTAAAACAATACAACGCACTTAATGAAAGGGAAAAAGCACAAACCATAATAGGTCCCCTTTAAATAGTAATAGGGTGAGACAAAATGACGTAACGCCCACCCTCCGGTTCTCCCTTAGGTTAATACTGTTAGCTCTGTCAGCAGTGCTGCCGTTGTTTTCACTTTTACCGCTGTTAGCACCGTTAGCTACAAGCCACCGGCTCAGCTGTCGCCATGTTGAGAGCCGTGCAGAGACTATAGAAATGCTTTATAATTTGTCCAGCCTTTATCAGTATCAGTATTTGTACCAAACTCTGAAGTTTAACTTTGGAGTATAAACTATAAAAATGTTGATATGAAGTTTTAGGTTACCGACATAGAGATTGATAGATGCACATGTCTTAATTGTTTTTTCAGATTATCTAATCACACACAGGTCAACACTGAAAATAATCTTGAACAAATCAACATGACTACATTTTTTTTTTTTTAATTTTGATTGAGAGTCAATGATAATAAATAAATAAATAAAGATAGAGATAGATAAAAAATATCTGTGGATGCTACATGACATTCTGCTTCAGGTTGCTTCTGTTTCCTGTTGGTTTCCTGTAACACTAATGAGAGACTATTGCGTTTCCCTCTCCTTCATGCCTCCTCTTAGCAGAATCCAGCGAGGCGACCCGGGAGCCCGTCTCTGTCCCGTCCTCTGGCTCAGTGGACCTGAGTGAGCTGCTGCTGGAGATCAGGCAACTAAGGCTGCAGCTGGAGAGGAGCATCCAGACCAACACGGCACTGCGACAGAGACTGGAGGAGCAGCTGCTCAGAGGAACCAACCGCTCCGACACCATCAACATCAACTACCTGCTGTCCTCTCCAGGTAAACACAAGGCACAGGCTCACATGCTAATCGCCTGCGACAGCTATACAAATGCATTTAAACACACACAGGTATCTGTCAGGTCACGTCAGTGTTGGTTTTACATTTGTTTTAGAAGAAGGAGGCAGGTCACCAGGTCGTGAAGGCTGCGACCCTCCCCGTCACTCATTTCAGAATCACAACGAACACACCAGTGTCCTCCACGGTAAGAAAACCTCCTCAGAATTGGCACCGTGTTAATTTATATCGGTAAATAAAATCCCTTATTGTTATCCAGTGTTGTGCATTTCAGAGAATGAATGACGGCATTTCAAAACATC
Organism: Adelosebastes latens; assembly: GCA_916700685.1. Lineage (NCBI taxonomy): Eukaryota > Metazoa > Chordata > Actinopteri > Perciformes > Sebastidae > Adelosebastes > Adelosebastes latens. The sequence continues at coordinate 51,550 of CAKAKR010034217.1, forward strand.
TTTTCAGATGAGAAACGTCGTGCTCACTCGGAGGTGGACGGTGGGTCATTCAGCAGCAGCTCTGGTGAAAGCGTCTCCGGCGCTCCCTCCCGCCTGGTGCCGGGCCACCGGATGTGGGCCAATCGCAACGGCCGCCATATTTTGGGTCTGATTGAGGACTACAACGCCCTCCGCAAGCAGATCTCAGACGGCCGTAAGGTGTCGCGCAGCATGGACACACAACTGCAGGAGAGTCTGCACACACTCAAACAGCAGGGCTCTGACAACAAGGTACAGACAAACTATCATATTTAAGATGTTTACAGTTGCGGTGTATAAAACAAATGAAAAGGTTTTAATACCGGTAGTTATTTCCATTATGTGTCCATCTTCATAGGTTATAGAACAGCAGCACCTGAAGAGTTTGTCCGGCAGCATGGACACCATGCAACACGTGTTAGAGGAGGCTGGTCGACTGCTCAAACTGGTGTGGAGAGTCTCTTTGCCAGCCGGTAACACAGGAGGGGACGGCGGCAACAACCAGCAGGTAGACGTGCACAAACACATATACTGTATCTACCCTATCCCATTAAGTATCTACGCAACCAAATCTTAATCTCTTTATCCTCGGCATCAGGATGAGCTGCTGAAAAATGAGATAGCCAGACTGAAGAGCAGGCTGTCACAGCAGGAGAGGATGCTGAGTGGAGCCGTTAAACGCCTCCGAACAACCAACCACCTCAAGGAGGGAATGGAACGAGTCATCATTGATCAGTGTAAGATTATCTTGTTTTACTTAGACAGTTACTGTACTGTATACTAGGGGTGGGGAAAAATCAATTCACCTACCTATTTTTTACGATTTTGAAATGCTTTTTTAATTTTAAAATCAATATATTTGCTTCATTTGAGTCTATGCAGAGGTAGAAGCAACCGCTTTTATTGTTGTAGTCTGAGTAATGTGACGTCATACCCGTTCTGTATCCGTCACTCAAACAAATCGCACCCTCCTATTTTAAATCCAAAGTGGTAAACACTACACAAAGTAAAGTATGGAAACATTTTTGGTTTCACACATTGACAGGAAAAGCAGAGCTAGACATCATGGCTAAAGCTGCATGCTAACTCTGTCAAGGACAGGAAACGTTATCGTAATGTGCTGTCGAGCCGGCCGTCACTCTCATCTCCGTGGTCAAATGGGCCGACGCTACAACTGTAGAGCACCCATATACTGACTTTTATGTTGAATGTATTCAAACGGCCCCGATGGAGCTGACCATGGATGTATAAAGAGAACGGAGCTGACGGGAGAGCTAGCAACGGACTTGTCGAAGTTAGAGGAAGTAACACGTTTGACTACGTCCGGTTTTCAAAATAAGGTGTTAACAAAGGGAACTGTATATACAAAATACATCTATGAAAATAAGATTGATTGGATTATATTCACCAGAAATATAAAACA